>LTAE01000018.1:13054-55709 GCA_001647135.1 Pontederia paniculata
ATGATGATTATGAACATAAAATGCATAATATCATTTATGTTTCATATATGTAATGTTTCATGTATGGATGTTCAATGTTATGCTCAAGATTTATAATTGTCATATACTTATGTTACCTAAAATGGTTTATGTTCCAAGTTTATACTTATGATTATGATCATGTTATGTTATGACATATATGTATGTTGCATGATAGATGCCGACCTTTACATACTCTAACCGGGGGGTTTCCACCTCCCCTGCTTCTGGATCCATGCAGGCGAAGATGCATGAAGTGCTTGGTGGTGGTGTGCTCATGGCGTCTTTGGTTTGCACATGGTCGTGTCTAGGTCTTTTAGGCCTTTTATATCATTAGTGTCATATCTAATGAACATTATATTACGTGTGTCTCGAGTCGAATGAGCCTAAGACTCATGTTATAGGTCATACATTTGGCCATGGATTTATGCTCATAGATGGCAAGATGTTATATGGATTTTAATATATTTCCGCTGTCATGATATATGTTTTATCTTATGATATCTTATTATGTTTTCCGCTGCGATATTACTATCTTTCATATTTTAATAGTTATGATCACGGGCTTGCTTAGTTTTATTTCTTAGTGAGCCCATATGATATGCATAATGTTCATGTAGCGCCGTCGAAAAGCCCTCGCGGGCCGAGCCCGAGGGAGTGCGTTTTTGGGGGCGTTACAATTCAAATACATTTTTTTTCCTTACTTTTTTTTTCTTTCTTTCCGTTGCTGCTGCATGCAAGAGGTTGGCGGCTGGCTTAAAGACAAAGAATTTAGCGTACTTACATGGACATTTGCCATGCCAGTAAGATATAAGTTACACGTTTTGCAAGCTGATAAACATAAATGCTTCGTTTCTCTGTCCTGGGATTGACATGACAAAAAAGGACGAAGAGTTACATGGTAGTAATCAGATATAACTAGATCTTAAGTCCGAGTTTGAGTTCTATAAATGCAAAAAAAAAATTGTTAAAAGTCTCACACATTATATTCAGGACAATCAAAATGATGTTTAAAGAAAAGTTCTTACTATAATATTTTTTTTTGTATTTACTTTATTATTCAGAAAACACTAACTTGTTATTATATGTATAAATTAGTGAAGTGATTGTTTCATTAGGACAAGACGAGTTGTCAAGAAAGTGACAAGATATAGAATCCGGTACAACAAAATTTGATAAGTTTTGTTTCGGATGAAGCAATCACAAAGAAACAGTTATTGTGTTAATCCTATGATGGCGATCGAGTTGATTACACGAAGGGGGAAAATGCATATTAATTTTTTTTTCTATGGACAACTCGAAAGTTTATAAAGTTTGACACGCTGAATTGACTGTTTTTTTGGCGATGACACAATTAATGTTCTTTTGCCAACCATATTTGATAGATTTGTCCTCCTGCGCGTACGTATATCCAAATCCAACACTAAGAATCTAAGATTTGTAGTTCATGTCATGAAGCATCAAGTTTAACAGTTTCCTCAAACTTTCTGGTGCGTAGATTTGTTCAAACTAAGTTGGCAATACAAAGCACATGTTGATCTAATTGGTAGCTTCGTAGCCTCGTTCAAACAAGTGACCTCTATGTATTATGTGTAGCTTAATGTTTATTGTAGCGCCCTCAAAATCATACATCCTCACTTGATAAAATATAATTTCGGAGATGTTACAGACTTAATTCAATTAATTTTACTTTGACCAACAATCTAATCCATATCATTTAAGACCTACAATTGCAGTTAAAATATTCTTTTTCAATATGAAGTCTAATAATCCAATATATCAGTTTCAATAAAATTAAATCTCAAAGACTAAATCAAATAAAATACTAATGACTTAGAGTGTCATTCATCTCTATTATATGACCAGTAAGACACAATCAAGAACCTATATTATGTGCAAAATAGACCATCACGAGCATCATCATCATCAATATCATCAACTCCTACTTAATATCTAGATTACCTACAAAATTAAATTTGTGAGGGAAAATCCGTGAGCTATGACACTCAGTATGTAAAGATTATAAATAAAATTCTCAATATATAATAGAATATAATTTGATAATTAACAATTTAAGAAGGAACAATAGGACAATTCATTACTTCTATGATCTCAAGATCCACCTTAACATGTAGCATTTCTTTTCAATATATTTATCAATTGATTGCAAGAATATCAATTGACCCATCCTGAAACGCCCATATCTTTTTCATTCAATATATTCATGTCATCCCTTTTATCATTCTCTTTATTTTGCCTTAAGTGAAGACAATCATTAAACAACTGATGTGAGTCTTATAAATGTATTGAAGATTCATATTATCCTCAGTGTCAATATGGCTAATTAGGCCATGAGGTCAACTTTAGACCCATGTAGATCTCCATCAATAATACAATAGTCCCCAAAAAGAACTCAATTTAATTAACAATAACAATAGGGATAAATCTCTCAATTTATCGGGTTTCATACACAAATTCAATCACAATCATCATAACTTTTAAATTATATTAATAGTTAGGTTAAATTTTCGTTAAGGACTAAACCTACATCGTTCATCAAATCAGGTTCAATAAATCAATACAATCAAATCATATGCATACAAGGGATCAAAAGAAAATCAATTAGGGGGCGTTTGGTTGGGGAATAAGACCTGGATTAAGGTCTTATTCCCCTTATTTGAACCAAACGATTTTTTGTTCCATCAGATGGGTCCCACAACATTAATGATGATTGGATTAAAAAGTAGAGAGTAACTTATTCTCTCTCCTCTATGGACTAAGCTTATTCTCACTGGATTAGGGCAATGGGACTAACTTGTGGATTAAAAAAAAATATTCTCATGCACAGTGACATGCAACCAAACGGGGCCTTAGGGTTTTCATGCTGGAACATGGCCCGCGTTCAGAAGAACATGGCCTGCGCTTCACTGAACACGGTCGGGTTGTCGGTTAAGTCCATTTAAGCCAATTTGTACACGTGGGTTGTGTCGAGGGTGACGCGGTTCGAGTTAGGGTTTTCAACTTTTCTCTATCGTTTTCGTGAAGCACACGGGTCGCGTCTCCGATCGACACTACCCTTTTTCTTTCTTTACTGTTACAAGCAAGGACGAACCCAAGAAGAAAAGTTAGGGGGGCCAAAATATATAACAATAAATTACAAAAAAATGGGAAGGGACAAGATTTGAACCCTAAACCTTTTGATGTAGCTAAAACCACCTATCTACTACACTAGTTAGATAATTGTATAATTTGTTAGCATTTAATTTATTTATTGACTACAACTACTAGTATATACGTGTATATATATATATATATATATATATATATATACTTTATATATATATATATACTTTATATATTGAAAAGTTGGGGGAGGGAGGTGGGCGTGGCCCCACCGGAATATATGTGGGTCCGCCCCTGATTACAAGCGAGGGGAAACGACCAATGCTGGAAGCCATCACAGTCTACATCCTACCGAGTTCTGGTAATATACTAGAAAACGGTCAACGTCGAGGTGATGCGACTAGGGTTCGCCAGACAAGATCTGTGTTCTGGGGAACACAACCATGTTAGGGGTTTCGTGAGAAGATTCAATTATAATTAATCCGTGAAGAAGACGATCAATCCTATATTTTAAATCCTTAATCTATTGCTTATTAAGAGTATCAATTATGATCCTAATTACATACCTTTCCTTGAGCAATTTATCATTTACTTATGCCTCATTCAATGTCGTCTCTCTCGTCCCGCCTTCGTGAGGGGTTGTTTTCTCTCTCCTCCACATGACGTTTATCCTTGTCCAACTCTTTTGGCACTATTCCTAACGTGAAGACAAAAAGGATCTCCTATGAGAGAGAGGAGAAAAGAGAGAGAAGGGGAGAGAGAGAGAGAGAGAGAGAGAGAGAGAGAGAGAGAGAGAGAGAGTGAGAGAGACTTCACTTGGTGGCTGGGTAGAGAGGAGAGGGACTTCACTTGGCAGCTGGGTAGAACACTAATGAGGTTTAGGAGAAATAAATTTCGTCCTATGGGTTTATATAGAGGTAAATTAGGGTTTAAGATATTTTAATCGTGATCAACCTCAAATTTAATACGGTAGGACTTTGTCATGTCAACAGTACACGGTCCCTGTCCTAGGTGGACATGGTTCATTTTGCCGACACGCTCTTGTTCTGTAGGAACACATCCCGTGTTCGGTTGGGGCGTTACATCATAACCTCCTTAAAATTAGATTCATCCTCGAATCTAGTACTAATATCTATCAAATTCTTCAAATTGTCATTAGGGGATAACCTCCTTAGGACTAATGTTACTAATAAACTACAACATGGAATGAGTAAGGTTTGATGGTCATACCTAAGAGTCATAAACATGTGGCTCGATTGTTATTCAGGTTCGGCCATCATGATAATACTCGGCCATGCACCAACCTCGGTTGGCCACCTGTCTCACATGCATCAGTATCTTTTTTCCACTATTTTGGGCAATCTTTCACGAAATGGCCCATCTTACCACAGTTGAGACAAACACCAATACTGCGTCGACACCCCCTTGCAGTGTGGGCATGGACTAGCATCCTGCTTTCTCGGTGGCTGGGGTTGGGTGTTACGTGATTCATAAGGTCTTGGACGATCATCTCGATGATGTTCTCTCCTATCAGGGGCCTTATTTTCCCACCTCGCCTTATCTTGAATTTTGTGAGTGTGCTGGCTTTCTTTCCTTCTGTGTCTTCTTTCATTCTTCATGCTCCCATTCTAATTCTAATGTGAATTCAGAGGTGTCTTGTAGGGTCTTACAGTTTCCACTCATCACCTTGGCTCTCTGTCCATGATGTAGTCCATTAACAAATCTTTTAGTTCTCAATCTTTCATTCTTGTCCAAGGTGCAATACTTCTCAAGCCTTAGGAGCTTGATCAAGTATTGCTCAAATGTCTTGTCTCCTTGTTTCAGATGTAGGAACTCTTCTTGCATATGTTCCTTCTGATACTGGGGCGGGTAACGTGCTTCAAAAACTTCCTTGAAGTCTTTTCATGAGACACTATCTTTGATTGCAAATTTTGTGCTCTTAGTGGCATTCTACTAGTCCTTGGCATCACACATAAGACTATTTATGGCGAAGGTCACCTTTCGGTCTCCAGCACAACATCATTCAAATACTTCTTCCATCTTCTCAAGCTATTTTTCAGCCTCCAAAATCTTCAATCCCCTTAAATTCTGAAAGTTATTGCTTCAAAAATCTCTCAATCGTATCTTTTTATTCTTCACGTTGGTGCTCCCTTTGAGCTGCCCTCATCACATTATTTAGGAATTCATTTTGATCGTGAGAGGATGGTATGGGGACATCCTCAGTGTGATTTGATGTTGAGTGTTCCGAGGGGGAGGGTTAGCTTGTCTAATAGGAGACGACGTAGAGGCATCTAAAAGCATACAATTTTTCATTTAGGAATCATAGCTATATTATGACTTAACTCATACCTGATGGCTTGATGATGATTTGTGATGCTTGCACATGTACCTCTATCTATCTAGGGACAACTAAGAAGTGCCCCTCATTAGGCTCTGATACCTTATTATAACACCCCTGATGCATTCAAAAAATTATTCTCTTTGACCTCACGGCCCACACGAATTTAAAACGCGTCAATGATAAGGGAGGATGCTACATATAAGCTCATGATCACCTCTATGTTTCGTCCATGTGGGACTAACTTCTGTTTTCATCAATATTGGGTCCTCACAATCTTCCCCCCTTTAGGACTCAACGTCATCGTTGAGTCGCTTCGTCCCACATGGTTCAAGTGAGCATGCGATGTTGACTCTGATATCTTACTGTAACCAAGGGCGGAGGGAAGAGGGGTCAAGGGGGTGCACTGGCACCCCCTGGAAGTTTAAAATGATTTTAGTGAGCGTAGAGGACTTATTATTTGGTTAGCGATGTTGTTATATAAGCTGAGGTTTTAGGTTTCAATCCAGTTACATATGGCCTTTATTTGTTTTTTTCTATATTTTCAGCTCATTAGTCCATTTAAAAGTCCAAATTTAATGTCTCCTCGACCCATAACAAATTAAATTAGTGTTGGTGTACAAATATAATTAATATATGAAGCCTTATTTATTTATTTTTCTATATTCCCAATTCATTAGCCCATTTTACATTCCAAATATCATGTCTCCTCGGTTCATAAGGTATTAAATTAGTGTTGGTGTCTAAATAGAGTTAATATAAAAATATAATTGCATAATTAACTTCATCTATATAATTAACCATAATTTATATTAAGTAAGCCATCAAAATATTTTTCTCAAAAGTAAATCAAAGTTGTTTATGCAATGATATTGTGAGAAATAAATTGTGTAATCGAATAGGTGACCAATGAATGAATCATTATGTACTAAGATACATTGAGGAAGATATTTTTTGTACTATCACTAACGATATCATTTTCGGTAGGTTTGAAAAGATAAAATCTCGTCAAAATTAATTATTGAAATAAATATTATATTATTTAAAATTTTTTAATATTGTTTATCATACTATTATAATTTTTTACGACAATATTAATTTAAAGTGTGCACCTCTTGAAAAATTTATCTAGCTCCGCCGCCCCTGATTGTAACGCTCTCATCGCCACTTGGCAAAATATGATCTCAAAGACGCTACAAGCTTACTTCAATTGACTTCACTTTGACCAACAATCTTGCCCGTATCATTTAAAACCAACAATTTCAGCTAAAACATTCTTTTCCAATATGAAAACTAAGAATTTAATACATCAGTTCCAATAAAACTAAATCTTAAAGACTAAATTAAATAAAATACTAATGACTTAGAGTGTCATCCATCTCTATCATAGGACCATTAAGACATAATCAGGATCTTATGTCATGTGCAAGACAAACCATCACGAGCACCATCATCATTAATACCACCAACTCTTACTTAGCATCTAAATTACCTGCATAATTGAATCCGCATAAAAAAACTCGTAAGTTATGACACTCAGTATGTAAAGATAATAAATAAAATCCTCAATATGCAATATAATATAATTTGACAATTAACAATTAAAAAGGAACGATAGGACAATTAATTACCTTCATGATCTCAAGATCCACCTTAATCTGGAGTATTTCATTTTAATATCGTTATCAATCGATGGCAAGAATATCAAGTGCACTCATCCTGGGATGCCCATATCTTTCTCGTTCAATATATTCATGACACTCCTTTAATCATTCTATTTATCTTGCCTTAAGTGAAGACAATCATTAAGCAATCGATGTTGGTCTTATCAATGTATAAAAGATTCAGATTATCCTTAGTACCAATATGATTAACTAGGCTATGGGGTCAACACCTAGACCCATATAGATCTCCATCAATAATACAATAGTCTCCGAAGAAACTCAATTCGATTAACAATAACAATAGAGATAAATCCCTCAATTCACCGGGATCCTCCTCTTCGTACACAAATTCAATCACAATCATTATAGCTTTTAAACAATATTATTTGTTAGGCTAGTTTTCGTTAAGGACATCTAAACATACATCATTCATCAAATTAGGTTTAATAAATCGGTACAATCAAATCATATGCATAAAATGGGATCAACAGAAATCAATTAGGGTTTCCATGTGGGAACACAGCCCGCGTTCAGAAGAACACGGCCCACGCTCCGCTAAAAGCCATATATTTAAAAGATTAACGATAATAATATGTATACATTAATTTCTAGATGGTGCATGAAAAGCATACCTAACTTACACATGTTGTCCGAGCTATTCCAACTAGAAAAGTACGTACATTAACTAATCATATCTTAGAGTAGTCAAAATTTGAGTTTGATTTCAAAATCCCACTTTAGCTTCACATGTTATCTTGCCCCATATTTTAACTGAGCTATGAAAAAAAAGACGATGTACGAGAACACATATATATTACATGAATCATCGATATATATGATTATTGGTTCAATAGTGTTCTTTTATTATCAATAACCTGCTAATGATTTAGAGCATACGATAAGCAAATAATACAATAATGATCACCAAAATCATCAACCATCTTCTATAGTAGAACTTGGCAATATGGATAAAGGAGGGTTTATATTGGCTCAGAAGGGATTTGAACTATACAAGAAAATAACATAAATCCAATTAGAATTCTATTTATTTGTTTTGATATACATATACTATTCACGTTTAATTATGTAATGAAGAGTTAAAAGGTGCTCAACATTTTTATTAAGCATCAAATTCTTAATAAATACGTCAAACTCATATATATATATATATATATAAATATAAATATAAATATAAATATAAATATATATATATATATATATATATANTTAACTCTCTTTAAGATAACAGATAATCTAACCATTAGTTTCATAACTTTTTCTAATCTTCAAACTTTATTTCACGTCCCCCAAAAAATTATTTTTATATTAATTCATAATTTAAGAATTTTAACTCCTTAAGCACGTTTATGATCTTTTATATATTTTTCATGCCTTTAACTTATATATTTCATCATAATTTTCTAGTGCAAATATAATCAATTGTGGTCTTTCTTTTCTTTATCATAATTACCTGATCAGATATTCTAAAAAGTTTTTTTCTCTTATTATTAATAGTAATAGTTTTAAAAAATATTTATTTTGTTAATTTTTTATTTTGTTTGATCATTCGCCCTTCAAATTTTTTTGGCTCTTTAGGTATTTTTTTTATTTTTTATATATTAATTATTCATTCTCTTAACTTATTTATTTTTATCATAATTTTTTATCACAAATATAATTAGTTATGTTTTTCTCTTCTTAAAATTCATGGACACATTAATAAATTCTTTGTTATATGTATTTCTTATTAATATGAGATAAAAAAGTATTATATTAAAATAATTTAATTTTTTATTTGGTAACAAATAATAATAAGGATTAAAAACTTCAAGAAGATACTTCACCTTCCAATTTATCTTAGTATATATATTGTAGAGAAAAATGAGTTCACAGTTTATAATTATAATAAAAAAATAAAATATTATTTTCAGTTTAATTAGTGACTTCATTGACAATATTTTCTGGGTACTCCACTATAGACAAAGGACATGAATCTAATTTGACAACTGTATGTATATGTAGCATGATGCAAAATGCATTATATATAATACAGTAAATTCAATTTAGCCATCCAAATGTAGAAAAAAGAGAGTTCTTATATGACCCAAGACTAAGAGGTTTGAAAATTGATTTTTTTTTAGTTTTCCTTTCATATGCCTCCCTGTGCAAAAATGTTAACATAACACAAATGGACCAACAAATTGATGTATTTATATAAATGTTTGATCATTAGGAAAAAAAATACAAAAGTTTAATTATTAGAAAAAAATATTATAAAATCAATTTGAATGATTCATATTTCAATAAGCTTTTTAAAAGAATAAGATTTTAAAAAGTATCATAAAACATGCCAATTAATCCTCGGCCCAAACTGACCCAAAAGCCCAAACCGAGAGAAATATCCCGCCCGAGATCGTAACCACTTCCCCGCCACTCGAACCCAAAGACCGACATGGCCTCCTCCTCCACTTCCCTCCGCCCTCCGCCGCCGGCGCCCCGCCTCGTCGGCGGCCACCGCCGCCGCCCTCTCGGACCCAATTCCTTATCCCCATTTCCCCTATGCCCGGCCCCAAACGCCAGAGTCAGGACTCGCACCTTCTACCCCGTCTCCGCCACCTCCTCCTCCGACTCCTCTTGGGAGCGGGAGGAGGCCCGGTGGCTGCGGGAGGAACAACGATGGCTGCGCGAAGAGCAGCGGTGGACGAGGGAGGAGTCCAGGTGGCGGGTCGAGAGGGAGTCTCTGCTTCGGGAGGTCGCCGCCCTTCGCCACCGGATCGAAGCGTTGGAGGGGGGCCGGCCGAGCCACCTCGAGGCGGTGGTGGTGGAGAAGACCGATGAGCGGAGGATCGAGGTCCCCGGCGGCCTCCCGGCGTTGGTAGAGGAGGCGCAGGTGAAGGAGATGATCCTTGAAGAGGTGAGGGTTGTGGAAGAGAAGAAGGAGGAGAAAAAGGAGGTGGAGGAGATTGGCCGTAGGACGCTGCGGATGGGTTCCGAGGGAGACGATGTTAGAGAAATGCAGGCATGCATTTGAATTATGATTTATGTTTCATTATCTTAGCAATGAATTGGTTGCTTCTTATGGTTGAATTGGACATGATTTCAAGTAAAACGTAGGTGCTTTTGATAGATTCCAGAGGAACCATTAGTAATTCTGATACTTTAATAATAATTCATTTTGTTGTTCTGATTAATAATCTTTGGATTGGTAAAAGCCTCAGCTGAATTCTAAATGTTTAATGCACTTCATACATCTGAAATAAGATGAATTGCCGATTCCAGAGGCATGTGATTCGTTATTTGTACAATGCCATCACATAAGCTTGACACCGAGATGTCTTTCTGAGTTGCATCATCTGTAATGATGATGCTCGGATAAGATTCATCTGATTTGGCACAGACTTGTTTTAATTTGTTTCCACTTCAGCATCCTTGGACGAATTTCCAGTTAGTGGTCACAAAACTCTTTTCTTTTAAGTTCTTATTTTGCATTAGCATAAAGTTGATGCATTATGTGTCTAAGTACAATTTCGAACTTAATGATTTAATATAGGCATTTCAAGAATGGAGTTGTGTTCATCTGTAAGCACATTTTTTTCACTAATCCTGTGACTATATGATGACTCAGGAAGCATTGGAAAGGTTAGGATTTTATTCAGGTGAGGAGGATATGGAATTCGCCAGCTTCTCAAGTGGGACTGAACGTGCAGTGAAAACATGGCAGGTAAAAGTTTTATGCATCTTCTCCAACATGTGAAAACTCTTTATTATTACTGAGATAGAAAATATCAGTTTTATTCAATTCATTAAGGTTTCAAAATAAAGTTGCTATGTTACAGCATGTTGTATCATCATTTCTGCCATGGTACCTGAAGTTGTAATGCATTCTTTCACAGGCGACTGTAGGGACGTCTCAAAATGGAATAATGACTACAGAGCTTCTTGAAAGATTATTCATGGAGAAAACAATTGGTGATGCTGCCTCAAAGGTACATGTAAAAACTAATTTGTTTCTGTTTCAGATTCTTTCTGCCTTGTATTCTCTCTATAAAGAAAAGAACATGTGATTGGTATTCTGTTTTCCACCATTGGGATTGTTCCTTGAGGAGTAATTAGTTTGCTTGAACGACTGGTGTTGTTCACTTGAACCTGGTCACTATCTCGATTGCTTCCTTACTATCCCTTTTAGGTGACAAACATGACAATCCGGAATTTTCTGTTAGGATGGACCAAATGGTGCAGCAGTTGCTTCTCTAACAGAAGTTACTGAGGTTAAGCAGAAAGTAACAAAGGATAGTGGCGATGCAGATGTCAAGGTGCCGCAGCAAAGAGTATTTCTTCTAGGAGAAAATAGGTGGGAAGAACCATCAAGACTCATTGGTAGGAATAAACCTGAAGAGGGAAGCCAAGCTGCATCCACCATAAAATGCCTCTCTTGTCGTGGTGAAGGCAAATTACTATGCACAGGTCCGCCCAGAACAATCTTTTGTTTTGCATTCCCGAAGTTATTTCTTATACAGTATAGGTGTTGGAAATTCTAATCCAAAACGTTTATTCCTGTCTATCCAACACTAAAGATAATAATACGGCAATACAACGTATATACATACACACACACACACTTATCTTGCAAGCAATCTTGCTTTTCTGAAGACTGCATTGTGTTTATTCTCATCATTTTGTTCGCAGAATGTGATGGAACTGGTGAACCAAATATTGAACCACAGGTCGTGACTTGTATCCTCGTATTTGTTTCTTTTTTGTTTTTCTATTTATGCGACACCATTGGCAACCTATTATTTTCTCTTTCAGTTCATGGAGTGGGTGGATGAAGGCATGAAATGCCCCTATTGCGAAGGGCTGGGTTACACCGTATGTGATGTTTGTGAAGGGAAGGCAGTTGTGGATGCTTAGCCTTGTGCAATTTTGTTCTCATAATGTTTATTCGTCATCACACTTGTATGACTTCACATTTTTTATGTTGTATGTATTTAAAGAGAATATCACTCATTAGCTGTATGTATTGGATTTCAAGGGGATCAGTTAAAGCAAATATTGTATATACTATCCCAGTGGTATACACTGATTAAGTCAATATATTTAATTGTTTGCGGACATCTTTGTTGCCATGTTGTGATGGTAACTCTATGAGAGAAATCTATATGTGAGCAAATAGAGGGAGACTACTGTGGGATCTATGACCATCGGGTGTATGATTTCCTCTTAAAAATGAAAGACATTTACCTTACAATATACTTCCATGATGCAAGTTTTGAATTCTATACCCCAAAAAAATTGGAACATGCATCTTGAGGGCAAGGCACAGGGAACATAGTGATAGTGTTCACATACATTATGGTTTAAAATCATCATGGGTGCACTGTTCAGGTTACGACCGTGCTATATTCATTTTAGCCTTAAAAAGTGTTGAGCACCTTACACTGATAATGAGTTCAGGTTCTTTCTTTCAAACAACATTCACTCTATAAACCTGGACGAATCAAGAGCAGCAGATAGATGTTAAGAAAGTAAATCGGCCTCATTAACATGGTCATATTTCATTTCTTGGGTCAAATATTTCTAAAGAAATAACTCTATTTTCTTCCATAAAGTGATCCAACTACAGCCAGGTGACTTCCTCCCTCCTTTCTCATTGAATTTGTTTTAGGGATTTTTGCATGTTCTTTGACAATCATGAAAATCGTAAGTTGAGCAGTTTTCTTGAGAAATATTATATGCTTCATCTGTTAGACAATAAATAAATGATAAAAAAATGCTAAAAAAATAAATTTCAAAAATGATTTTCATAAAAAAAAGTATTGATTTAAAATATAAGAGGAAAATTGTCGAATTCATTTTTTTAAGGTTAACCTATTTTCTTAACTAACATTTTTAAAGTGATAATTCTTTTTAGAAAAAAAAACACTTTCATGAGCATGGGAGAGAGAAAACTATTTCCAACCGGTGTCTCCTCATCTAATCGTAATAGATAATTAATATATATTTCTAAATATTTTAATAATGTCAATTATTCTAAAAAAAAAGTATTTCCCTAGAGTTTTCCTTAAATTGTTTTCAGTGAACTTTTTTTGTTTTCAGTGAATTAAAATTGGCATACATTTGTAATACTAGAAATAAGATAAAGCTCTTAAATAAATACATTCCGCTCGAGGGACGGGTAGATGGTTCCCTTCTCCATATGTTGGCGTCAAATGGACGGTCCCGATTGATTACATACTGCTCCGCAGTCCGCATTGGCGGCGTTTTTTATAGCACCCTTTCCTCTTCCTTTTCTTTTCTTCTGCTTACGAATTGGGGGCTACTCGAAGGGCGAACGAGATCGATCGCATTCTAGGGTTTCTCCTCCTCGTCGGGTTCCTCTCCGTCTAGGGTTTTGTCTGGGGGATTTCCGGTGCCTTCTTGTGTGATCAAATCTAGAGGAATGGTGAGGGGATCGCTCGGAAGGCTCGTCGCCGGTTCGCTCTCGATCGCCGGGAGATGGCAGCAGCAGCAGCTTCGGCGCCTCAACATCCACGAGTACCAGGTAATCTCCTTTTCTCCCCCCATCGATTGATCCGTTTGAAATAACTTGCACTGATTTTAGATCCCCTCATTTCTTTTCCAATTTCTTTTTGCAATATTTATGTGTGCCATTGCTATAAAATGTGTTCTTGTTTGGTGTCCTATCTGATAGCAATGTGTAGATTTTCGTACTTGTCTTCCGTCGTTTGTTTTAATGGTTTCAGTTTGATTTCCGGTAACTGCAAATAAAATGATAGAATTTTCTTTATTGCAGTCATGTATTCTACTAGAGTCTGCTATAGATTTAATGTTGGAAGATTCTGTTTATGTCAGGGTGCTGAACTGATGAGCAAATATGGGATAAACGTGCCGAAGGGAGTTGCAGTTGCCTCTTTGGAAGAGGTGAAGGAGGCTGTCAAATCTGTTTTCCCCGGTGAGAAGGAGGTAAACATCTGCTTCCTTCCTTTCCTCTTCCCTCACCCACAAACAACCATTACATTCTCATATAAGGTCCTATGTCTAGAAATTGAAACCTTTATGTTGCTTTTGATATGTCGCAGATTGTAGTCAAAAGCCAAGTTCTTGCTGGTGGAAGAGGTTTGGGTACCTTCAAAAGTGGTTTGAAGGGTGGAGTTCATATTGTTAAATCTGAGGAGGTGGCAGATATAGCGGGTACTGCTCCACTCTTTGTGGTTTTATCTGTTTTAGATCTTCATGCAACATTTTTATATAGATAAAAGTTCTTGGAAAGTTCATGCAAATATTTTATATTATGCTTGAAGCGTTACTGGAAAAAAAATTTATCCAAGCTGGTAAATGATACAGATAATTGTGTGGTATGCTTTGCCAAAAAAGTAGTGGTGCATGTCGCTAAACATATGATATCGATATACAACCATTATTTGAGAAATAGCAGCTGGATTCCATCTGTATATAACTATGTAGGTGATATTGGGGATTATCATAGTTGCAAGACTTTGTTACGGAATCAAGAAGCTTTAGTTTGAGAGGGAGGGATCATCATCATCATTCTGATAGGATAGGATTGTGATACATCAGCCTGCTGGATTTTTGTGGGACAGAACCCCGTGGAATCAAAATTTCGGGCAAGGTTATTCAATGAAAATGATGCCCTTTATTTTGTATCACTGCCTTTGTATTACCTTAAGTTATTTTGCTGAAAAGTTAGTTCATTTATAGAATCTAAAAGTGTGACTGGAAGTCACCGTCTTGAGGGTCTTGAGGGTTTAGTTATAGTTCGCCAAATTCATGCTTTCTCAAAAGAAGTGAAAGACTCCACATCATTCACTATTATCATGTACGGTTGTGATGAGACCATGTTTATGTGAAACTTAAGTATTTTCACACACTATCGAGTAAGAGTTATAAAAGATATCCTTTAATTGGTCTTGCCATTTAAGAATTGAAAGGTCCTTCCCCAAAAAAATAATAATTGAAAGGTCGCCAGAAAATTGATTAAGCAAAGAACACGAGCAAGAGATACTTGAATACTGTTTGGACATTTCATTTTTTCCTTTTTGACTCGTCTCATGAATTGGAAAGTGTCATACACACACATAGGGGGTTGATGGGCGTGTAAGTCATTTTTTATCTTACATGTGTAACTTAAGCATCTGACGGGTTGAGGATAGACATAATATAAGCAGTTAATCTTTGGGTGAAATAATTAGTTTTGATTTTGGGATGTAAAATTTAACTACTTATGTCGCATTCAATCTCAACCGTTGAATGTTTTGACTGACACATGAAAGCCAAAAAGTGAATACACACTCACAAAACTCGTATTTGTATATATACACATTCATACGTACATAAACTGATTTCTTCTTATCAGAATCTTGGCAAGAAATTTTCGATTATGACAGTCACCAATAATATTGATGTTCATCCTGTTGATATTTTATTGCACTGTTATATTCTCAATGGAAAATCCAAGTATCTGCTCTTTCCTTAGGAATATTTTACAATTTTTCATGTGCTATCTTAAGCTGCTATTGTTAGTTGGCCTGGTCACAATTGCATGAGTTCGAAAACAAGACCTAAGAGCTAAGTCTCTTGCATATCCATAAGTTAGATGCTATATGAAAATGGAAGATGTGGAGTAGGAATTTGCATCTATTAGCTTTGCATGTTTTTAAATAATTAATATTGTGAAATAGCCATTCTAAAATGTTCAAAATATTTATAACAGGTTATCAACTTCAGGTACGAGCATTTAGAAAGATACTTATTTTCTTTCGTGTTTATTGAAAAAGAGGAAAGAATGACTAGGGGTTCTTTAGTGATCCATGTATATTTTACCCAAACAAGGGGAGTTTACAAGTATGTATAATGCTAAGAGGTGACAGCCTCAGCTAGTGAGCCACCCAAAAAAAGTGACTCGAGAGTTCTCTCTAATCTCCAACTAAACTTGATGTGCGATGTACAATATTATCACTATAGCTTCTCTCCTCTCCATAAAATGACTATATTCCTTTGTAGCCAAATGGCCCAAAGGATGCCTAGTGGTATAACCATTGGCGCCTGGATCAGTAGGTGACCTGTGGACTTGTGCTACCTGTCAGAAAACTCCTACAAGAATATATCATTGATTGGATGTCTATCCAGTCTCAAACCAATTTGCTCAATACCTTTCTAGCCAGAGGGCAACTGAGGAAAATGACTACCCCGAAACCTTAATTTTTCTATTACATTGAGATTACCAGTTTTGTAGACTAGTGCATACATGAAAGTCACCAGGAGCAATATTAAATGCCACTTTTTTAACCGAGTATTTCTTTGTAAGGTGTTTTTCTAGTTTGACAAACTTAGGCTCCTCTGAATCGTCATTTATTATATATCTGATAAAGCTGCAGTACTTGGGGTCTTGACACCTTAACATGCACTATCATATATAGAGAATGGGGGGAAGTTTTGTGATTTTCTTTCACCCTCCTCTATTCCTTTACTTTTCCCACACTCGTTCATCATTTTGGGCAATGCATATATATATATTTAGTGTGTGTGTGTGTGCGCACACGGACTATTAGCCTTTTTAGTCATCCTTTTTACCCTAAAAAAACACGCACTATCATCAAATTAAATGCTTTCATTAGTTAATGCATATTCAATATTCTTGTGAAAAAATTGAAGACCATCATTACTGCAGGGAAAATGCTTGGCCAGATTCTTGTTACCAAACAAACAGGCCCACAAGGAAAGATTGTGAGCAAAGTAAGTTGTGCAAGGACTTTGCTTATCTGATGTATTCGTTTTGAAGAGTCCTTATCTGATGTATCGAGAGTCATTCTTGCATCTTCCTTGCCTGATGCAGCATGTCATGTTAGTTTGATTTTTGTATACATCATGCCAATTTATCCACAATAAACTCGTGATATCTTTTTTTGAGGGAGATAAACTTGTGATATCTCTTGCACCATAGTATTGTCATATCAGAGACATCTATGTTACAACCATGGTTTAGCTGGTGTCGGGATACAATACCACATGTTGAAATCTTTAATGAATCTTGTCATATTTTTCTGCCTTATGCAATTGATTTTGAGGAAATTCTACTAAATCTGTTTCCGTTGTTTTGTTCTTTTAAATCCCTTGGATCTCTTGTACAGGTATACTTGTGTGAGAAACTATCTCTTGTTAATGAGATGTACTTTGCTATCACTCTTGACCGCAAAACTGCTGGTCCGGTATGTTTTCAAATCAGTGCCTCTGACATTTAAATTTCATCTGTTGCATCATTTATTTTTGAGAGACAGTGCAAAAGATTTTTTAAAGCATAACTATTGTGTCAGTTTTATAAGAATGCTTAATATTCTAGTTTATCTTGAAATCTTATGAGTTCAGGTTACTGATCTTTTATGTGCTTTGACAAATTGATATAAGCATCTAGTTCAGTAGAGATGGAAATAAACACCTTGTCCAATTTAACCTTATCAAATAAGCCTTAGCCTTACCTGGCCCAACATGAATTTCACGCTCATTCCAAGTTTATCCAAAAACTTCTGAAGTAGAACTTATGGTTGAAATGCTATCTCTATCCTATGGTAGCATATGCTAACTTTACATCAGACATTAGCCTTCTTCTGGTAAAGTTGACTGCTAACAGACATTGGCTCAGATGGTAGGAGCGGTATGTGCCTCGAGTTGGAATGCGGGAGCTAGTATCCTAGGGTTCAAGCCTCCACCAATCCAATACACAGTTGGGAGGGACGACTCCCTCGAACCAAATTAGTTATGTGATAGTGGCTCTAGATATCAGTGGATACACCTGAAGGAGGGGTTGTTGACTGCTAAAAGTTTGACACAACATACTGGAGAACCAATATTCTTTAGGAAATTTGATACAATGTACTGGAGGACCAATATTCTTTAGGATCTGTTGAATTGCAAATCTTATCCCTCCAGGATGTGATATGTGGTCAAATTATTATGAAAATTCATCTACTTATCCCTCCTGCATGCAACCTCCTATTTTTCCTGCTATCTCATCTGTAAATGATAACTATTTCTTATGAACAAGGAATCAATGAAATTTTCCTGCGTGCAACTCTGGTTAATCATCCTTTTCCCCTGTCAAAAAAATTACCTGTCCCATAAAAATATCATGTACTCTTACATTTTTTTCTTTTCATGTGTATTATGTCATTTTATTTGTCTGCTTTATTTGATATACAATGATAAATTGATTTGCTAATTTGTTTATGATTACTGTTGTATTTTCAGCTTATTATAGCTTGCAAAAAGGGCGGGACTAGCATTGAAGACCTTGCTGAGAAGTTTCCTGACATGATCATTAAGGTATACCTAGATTTTTCATCTTATCAGGAAACAAATGTTTCGATTATTGTTTGGGACTCACGTTGGTCTATCTCTATTTAATCTCAAAACTGCAACCTGACTCTTTATGATGAAATTAATGAATGATTTTGGATGATTAACACCTTGGTTAATCACCCTTTTTCCCTTTCAAGAAAAAGAGAACAAATGTTTTATTTTGACAGGTAGATACATAATTGAACTATATATGATTAATATATTCCAGGTTTATTAATATATTTATTTCTAGAAGCATAACCTCCATTCCATCTTTGGGGCAGGTCCCGATTGATGTTTTCAAGGGTATCACAGATGAGGACGCAGCTAAAGTTGTTGATGGTTTGGCACCTAAAGTAGCTGACCGAAATGCTTCTATAGAACAAGTGAAAAAGCTCTACCAGCTCTTCCGTGATTCTGACTGTACTTTATTAGAGGTATGTATACAAAGCATTTCTCTTCTTTTTTATTATGTGTTGACATTGTTAATTCTAAGGCCCTTGTTTCCCCTCTACTTAATAATAATTTTTTATTCAGATAAATCCAATTGCTGAGACTTCTGATAACCAACTTGTAGCTGCTGATGCAAAGTTGAACTTTGATGACAATGCTGCTTTCCGTCAGAAGGAAATATTTTCTCTACGTGATCCAACCCAAGAAGATCCTAGAGAGGTAGAGCATGTATTCTTATAGAATATCTATTCTTAATTGATTTATATCAGAATAATGCCTTTTGGATTGTCAGTTTGTGAGACTTTAATATCCATAACCAAATATAAGCACTGTCGAGTTGTTGACTTTGCCATGTCTATCGATGGATTCATAATATCAATTATATTATTTGATTTTTTCTGAAAAGAAATTTATATCATTTGATTTATGACATTTTTCTGTTTTCCTTTTTCATAGGTTGCAGCTGCCAAAGCAGATCTAAACTATATTGGATTGGATGGAGAAATAGGATGCATGGTTAATGGTGCTGGTTTAGCAATGGCCACCATGGATATAATAAAATTGCATGGCGGTACACCTGCCAATTTTCTTGATGTTGGTGGAAATGCTTCCGAAAACCAGGTGTGAATCATATTTAGTATTAGTGATTTTATTATATGTAAGCATAAACAATCGCTAAGAACTTTGCAGATATCTCCTGTTTCAGTAATATGTATATAGGTAATCTTATGTTACTCATGTTTTCTAGCATATATCTCATTTTCTTTTTCCCCTTTGAAGGTACTTTTTTTTTTTATTCCTGTGAGTAAATTCTAATTATTCACCTAACATGTTTTAATGTTTATTTGTACTTTGCCGTTCAGGTTGTAGAGGCATTTAAAATATTAACATCTGATGACAAAGTGAAAGCAATTTTGGTCAATATTTTTGGAGGGATTATGAAGTGTGATGTCATAGCAAGTGGAATTGTCAATGCAGCCAAGCAGGTTTGATATACATCTTGCACTTTGTCTGGGTTTCATGCACATGGGTTGTTATCCTTGTTTGAGCCTTTCAAAAAATTTTTGTTTGAGTGGTACTTTTTATCATGATTATGTTTGTTATGGCTTTCTCATATAGCATCATCATCAGACTTGGTTCAATATATTCCCAATATGGCTTCCCTATTCTATTTTATTTGTTATGAAGCTCATAGATTTGATATTAAATAACTCAAACCAGCCATATTTTATTTTGCTGATTAGATCCAACTCATTCTTATAGGTTTTCAATGTTTCAGCCATCTTTGATCTTTTCTGTAATGTTAATTAAGAATAAAAGGCTAAAGGGCAAACCTTCCGAACTAAACACATCCATTGTTATAGCAAGGGGAATGGCCGGTACATATGTATGCAGCTTTCCCTGTCTCCCAAAGAAGCTGTTTTTATGGCGCAAATTTGATTTCTAGGCCACCAAGCAGGCAAATTAGATATTGAATCAAGTCTAGCTGTTTTTTTCTGGAAATATTAATTCTAGAATCAAGATTCATTTTGATTTATAGCTCGACAGACATTTTGTTATATCACTAGAATTGTTTCTTGGTGTGTGATCTGATCTGAGGTTAGATTTTTTTTTCTTCATTCAGGATTCAATGGTCCTGTTATTGGCAAATGATTCCAGTTAGTGAATTGAGAACACAAATAACTCTATGACACGAATCTTTTATGATCTTTGAGAATTACGTATATGCACAAACAATTTTTTTAGTGAAGTGCTGAGCCGCAGTGGTAGTTTGACTCTTAGGTAGCATTTGGTTGAGACATAAAGGCTGGTATAAAGTATTTACCCCTCATTTATTTCCAACACGCTTTTATCCTCAGAAACCACAATGGGTAGGATTGCCATTAAATTTTTTCCCCTTTTAGGGATAAAATTGGGGACAAGCAGTTTCATTGAAGGGTTGGAATTGTCTATCCCAATTTTTTTCCCTGGGGACAACTATCCATGTTCCTAGAAAAAAGTAATTTTGTGACTAACAAGGCCTTAAAAGGATTTTAGTTCTTGCTGGCTGCTCAGAATAAACTGAAATAAGGTAACTGTGTTCTTAAAAAAATGGTTTAAATGAGGCAGGCTGTGGCCAAAATGAAGAATCCAATGTATGATGGCAGGAACCAACGCAAACTGATAATGATGTACCATAATGTTGCATGCTTCCTATTCATCATTTTACCCTTCAAAAAACTAATATTGGCATGCTACTTTTGCAAAATGTATCTCATACAATTCAAATTTTAATTCTTTTTGTTGCTGGTCCCACGTATATAAACAGAATTGGAATGCCCTTGAGTAGTCTTATTTCTTGTCTTCCTCATCACCGATAAACAAAAATTTTATCCTAATAAATGAGGAAATTGTTCTCTCAAAGAAATAAATGAGGAAATTGTCTAAAGACTTTAAGCTGAATTTGATAGTGCTAATCGAATCTTCTCTTGATCTGAAAAACTTCAGAAATGAAAGAATGATTTGTAATTATAGTTTTGGAGTGTTACCATTCTATGATTATTGTGCATAGGCATTTAAAGGGTGCATCTCGGCCTACATTTTGTGAATGTAACAATCCATGCCACTTTCATATTTGATAAGTCGCAATGCATTTTTTAGAACTTTCAAACTTACGTCTAGCCATGATAATCTAATTGAATTATTTCATGATTTTTTTTTCGTCTTCGCTGTTTACTGTGCTCCCTTTCAGTATATAATGGAAATCCAAAAAACTAAATATTGTTCCTCATATTCCATGAATATATATTTACCAGGTTCAACTGAAAGTGCCTGTTGTAGTTCGTTTGGAGGGAACCAATGTAGATCAAGGAAAGCGAATTCTCAAGGTAAATTCTAATTTCTTCATCCTATTTTTACTGCCAACATTTGGACGAGCATAACATCAAGGAAGCCCAAACTTAAACTTATTCTATTTGTTTCATATAATAGGAAAGTGGAATGACTTTAATCACAGCAGAGGATTTGGATGATGCAGCGGAGAAAGCTGTGAAAGCTTCAGCTAGTTAGATACATAAAATGACCATTTTACTCGCCGGTTGGTTTCAACTGCTCGGATCCGTTTCTTGCCTGAAAGTTTCAATATTTTGGAGATGAACCCTTGAAATAATTGGGCTTTTGTGTATCTTGTTCTGCAGCATGAGTTATATCAGAAAAGGCCACATCAAGTTTTCTGGGCCTGTGACCACCATTTGATCGATTGTCCATAAATTTTATCCTTGATGGGAAACAATTTCTTTCACATTAAATATAATGGAGAAAAGCATTATGCATTGCTTCTAGTGGCTGTTTGTGATACTTTTATATTATTATAAGGGCGTGTCTGCATTAAAGTAAACAAGAGGCGTTTTTTAAAAATATTTCCTTTTTTCTTTGATTTAAATAAGAAATTTAATGGATGAAGAAAAGATTTCGTTCCTTCAATGTAAGGTTGAATAGAGGGAGAAATAAGACTATGCGTCTTTCAATAAACGTGATATTCGTAAAAATGAATTTTCAATTTTCTCTATTTGGGAACTAGAAAAATGGTTAGACAATAGCACAATATATCTTCATTTGATCATTAAAGTAGACAAAATTTTGGAAAAAATTGTTTGGTCTTTGTTTAAAATGAAAATTTATTCTTATAGTCAAATCAAATGTATCAGTTTTCCTTGAATGTATCATTTTTCTAAAATCTACTTTGCTAAGTATCTATTTTCGTCAAAATAAAAATCTGGCTCTCATTTTCATTGGTTGCCCCTTCCTTCCAAGTTTTCCAAACACTCTAGAAGTATAATTTGAAATGTTAACAATCAGCCTCATATTGAGAAACTTGTTAGAGTTTGATTAATTCAAACACAAATCTTTCTCGACAATAAATATCTTTTTATGGAGGTACAGTTTTTTTTTTTTTGTCAATAGAATCAGATAAATAGAAGCAATAGCCATTCGGACGCGTGATGCCATTGAAATCAAGACTTGGGAACCAGGGAAAAGACAATTCTGGGCAGGCAACCCATGAACCATTTCAGTACGTATTCTTTTTTTTTTTCATTTAGTTAAAGAGTTTAAAGACGTTTCATTCAGTATCTTCACATTAAATGAAGACTTCCCACAACATGGACATCCATCATTTTTGCAAAGATGAAGTAATGGTCCATTATCAAGGATCCATCCATCTTTCGGGAGCGTTGAAGTCGTATCCTTAACCACGAATTAATTAATACACACGCTGTCCAATTGGGTACGACAACCTTTTTGCTCAACGTAGACAGATACTGCGAACATATATCTGGTACCAAATCAATGAACATAACCATCTTTCTTTACAATTCCTTGTGATAGTGATAGTATTATTGTATGATGAACGAAGGAAAAGCGTGCAAAAATATCCACCTCAACCATCGATCAAGACCCTGCCGAATGCATTATTAATTAGGTGTACTACTCAGCTCGATTAAGGAGAAATCGCATAGCTCAAGTTCAGAGTCAAAGAAGAAGAAAAGAAACGTCATGGTTCATGAATCATGCATGCAATGCCATGAGATGCAGCTTACTGGTCCTTGCCTGCCATTGACGATAGCAAATTAAGTTGCTGCTAACAAAGTTTAATTAGCAGAATTATAATTTAGAGTCTCGACGGAAGTTAATAACTTCATGTTAAAATTGTCAATTTGACCACGTTTTTCTCTTTATTCTGATTCTGAAGTAATTATACGCCAATAGAACATCAAAATCCAAATAGGTGTCACTGGAGTAGATGATGGATCCTGTGCACATGACCACACAGTAGCCGGCTTGGTAGTTGATAGTTGGTGCTCAAAAGCATTTATGAGGCATTTCCACGAATTAGACGCTACTGTCGTTCTAAAAAAAACTATTGTTATCAATCACGGTTCAATGTAAGTAAGGAGTAACATATTACTTACATCATATTAGTCGTAGAATATTAAATAAATGGTGGATATTAAATTTTTTTTCTCCTACTTTTTTTTCTTTCTTCTAAATCAAGTCATCATAGATTAAAAATTCTACGGTTAAAACCGTAGGTAGCATAGTGCTTCCTACTTAAGAAGTACCACTATTTTTTCCTATCATTAATTTTAATATATTAATTAAAAGTAAAAAAAAGTCAAAAACCAATAGTATAAAGGGACGATAATGATTTTTAGAGCGACATAGAGACATTTATAAAAAAAAAACTTACCTTTCTTATCTTTCAAACTAAATCATTGGTGACGACGTTGCGATAGTTATTTAATGTTAGGCCTTATGGACATGCATGCATGCATGCATATGCCAATGTCTTGATTGATATCGTGGATAGGAAACAACAACCAATTAGAGATGATGGACAATGAAGGGTTTGTTATTAATGGTTTTAGATTCAACTCATCATTTGCTATGACGTTTCTACAGCATCGTAACTTAAATTATACCTACAAGGGTCTTGTTCAGGGGGTTGGCAAGGCAAACATTATTTATGATGCCAAAAGGCGACCTGCTTGGATATAAAAAATAATTTTAAACTATTTAGTAGTTTAAATCATTTTGATAATAATAAGTTTGAGCTGTTTTACCGATATGTCAACAAAAAATCATTGAATTTTTTATATATGGATGTTTGGCGATGTTTTAATGGGAAAATATTCGAGTAAAAATTATAAAAAAAACGAGACACAGAAGCTAAATGTTCCTTTTTAGATAGAGCGTCAATTTTTTTTTCAACTATGACAAAAATAAATAATTTTATAAAGTATTTGACTGTGTTTCTAAATATTGTATTACCTTAAAGCAAGACACTCATTATTTTATAAATTATCGGTCCTAAGTTCAAGGTTATCATTTTTTAATATAACACATAAGTTTTGAACTTTTGGATTGTGACGTAAAGAGTGCATGTTGAGTTTTATTTGTCCTATGAAATTTATTCGTCGTTACGATTAATGTACCACAATTTACGAATGTTATTTGACCCTAGCATACATAAATTTAATGAACATTAGCTAATTTAATTAATCCGAAGCTAGGTAAATTCTTTTGTGGCACTTTAAATTAACTAATTAAATTATTATTATTATCAAATAATAGAGAAGCCGTTTAACACGGTGTGAAAAATAGGTATAAATATTAAACCGTACTTATTTTCATCCTTGAATGCTCTCATTTTTTTCCTTTTTTTTGTTGTATGTTTCCTTTCATCTATAGACGGCTAGATTTTTAAAATTAAATAGTTAATATTAAAAAAGGGTTAAATAGTAAATGATAAATGAATTTTAAGTATTAATGATTAAATGTAAGTGTTCGAAAAGTCGAGGGAGGGAGATTTAAGCGGATAATATTAAAGTTTAGGGGTGAATAAATAATGTGTATAATTTATGAATGAAAAATAACACTTTATATAAGCTTCAAATTAGCATGAGATTATCTTATAAGTTCTATAACTTCCCTTTTAAATTAGTTCGATTTTTTTATTTTCCATGCAGAACAATTCACATTTTTTTTAAAAAAATAATTATTCCCATATCAATCCAAATTATGCTGAGATGTATAAAATAGTTTGAATAAAGCAATGATGGAATCATATATTTACCCATCTGTTCTATTATTCTACAGGCGGATAAAAAATACACACCGACGCATAGACACGTGATATGGAGTCGACTACGTACTGTAATAATATTCTTTTGCTTGCTTAGACACTTCTCTCTGCAGCAGCTGCTCCTCCGTGCAGCGACTGAGCAATCCCTTTGGCAAGGCAGTAGGCAATGGACTCGATGGTGATCATGGGGTTGACGCCGATTGCAGTAGGGACGACGCTCCCGTCGCACACGTACAGGCCCACGGCCTCCCAGCTCTCCCCTCGCTCGTCCACGCCTCCCTCCTCCGGGCTCGCCGCCATCCTGCAGCTCGCCAGCTGGTGAGCTGAGCAGCACAGCGTCCATGTGTCGCTCTTGGACGCCGGGCCGTTCACCGTGCTCACCCCGTCCAGGAACTCCTCCAGGTCTTTCTCCTTTATCCCCTTGCACGCGATGCTCTGGCCGTCGCTGCGGTGTGTCCCCACCTCGGTCGCGCCCGCGGCCACCAGAATCCTCAGCGCCGTCCTCAGGCCTTGTCTCAGCTTGTCCTTGTCCCGCCGGTCGAAGCGGTACTTTATCTTCCCCTCGCCTTCGATGGTGCCCGAGCCAAGGTCTCTGGCCAGTGTGAAGAGGTGCGCCGTGCGGCCGTATCTTGCCATCTTCTCCTTCATGTCGTGGCCTGACACCCAGGGGAGCAACGAGGAGACCGCTGCAGGCCCCAGCGCAGGTGTCTGTATGATCACACGAAAGCTCGAGTCCGAATTCTCCAGGGAATCGACCTTGTGCAGTGATGTGATGATCCCTCCTTCAAAACTCTTTCCTTTGAAGTCTGACAGGGACTCCGGGAAGTATCCCCAGACCATGGCCACAGGGTGGAGGTGGAGGTTCCTGCCTATGTTCGGGTTGGTCAGTCCACTCGCATGCAGAAGAGGCGGAGTCAAGAGAGAACCGCAAGCAGAAATGCTCACTTTAGCTTCAATCCTCAGCTTCTTCTTAATTGTATCGCTCGAGATGCTTGCCATCACTCCCAAGCATTTGTTCTTCCTGTTCTTGTCTGACTTGTTGGATTCCAATATGAATCTTTCAGCTTTGCACCCTGTGATGATGACTGCACCAGCGTTAACAGCATCGACCAGCCAAGTGGTGTCTGTCCCACTCTTCTCACCAGTTCTGCAGCCATAAGCACAGCTGCCGCAGAAATGGTCCTCTGGGCAGTTTCTAGGAACCATGTCCACTTGAAGGCCAAGATTCTGACAGCCTTTCCTAAGGATTTGGTTCTGAAAGCTTTCATGAGTGCAAGATTCTGTAACACCGAGCCTTTCACAGACGGCATCCATTGCAGAGATGTAGCCTGGGCTATTGAAAAGAGGAAGATGGTTCTCCTCTGCCCATTCCTTGAGGACATGTCTTGGCGTCCGAATGCTTGCCGACCAGTTCACCGCGGAGCCGCCGCCTACTGTGGAGCCAGCCATTATCATAATCTTGCCATCAACAGTGCTGAGGATACCTCCAGATTCATACAATTGTTCCAAAGATGGAGCCTCAATGGAGGTGTAGTCCTCTGATGTGTAATAGTATCCTTTCTCAATGACCACAACTTTCTGCCCGGAGTTCGCCAGCACTGCGGCGGCCACACCGCCACCGCAGCCAGAGCCAACGATGACAGCATCACATTTAACAGTGTAAAAATCTTGGGAAGGATCATGTGTGACTTGCAGGCCTTTCTCAGTCAAGGATTCCAGGAGGGAGGAATCTGTTTTGTGCCGGGTTTCTATAATCCCCTTCTCCAGAGGTCTCTCTGTTTGTGGAGTTTGTGGTGCATCATCAGTGGGAATGTTGTATCCCATTGCACTCCATGACTTGTTCTCCAAATTGCTATCTGTCTGCATGGGAGAAATTGGATCATAGTAAAATATACTATTAATGCACTAATATGAAGCAAATCTGTGTTCCATGTTGTATTACTCTACTGGGAAAAGTTACATAGAAGGTTTTTGACATGTGACAGCTGATCCCACAAGTACAGTACTAGAAATATTAGTTTCATTCTGCAATATGATAGGCTCAATTGATAAGCTAAAGAAACAATATATTCATAAATTAAGCATATCAAGTGAGAATTTTGAGATGGAGATATCAGCACACAAGGGGAGGATAAAAAAAAAAACTATTCATAGAAGATTGAATCTTACTTGAGTTATAAAAAAATGTAAGAGGTGTACCCAAATTCCCAATTAATACAAAGATTTGTTCATTATTGGCAATCTTCTGAATAAATAAGAAAGTGCGAGCAGTTTATGTATGCATAGAGTAAAAAGCAAAGGACTTGTGTTGTGACCATGGCCACAAGCTACAGCTGGGCAAATTTGTCACTATTAGATATGACAGATCAGGTTCTGACAGATCGGGTTCACAGGTTTTATATCTCATCTCAAACTATCTCATTAAATTGACTCCATATCTCCCCAAAAATAGGAGAAATTTTATACAGTGGTGAACTGGTGATATTTTAGGTGATAAACCATGACATAGTGATTTTATAATATAGAATTGTTTTTTTTTCAGTTACAGTAATACAGAATTCTAGACATTAAAACACAGAACACAAATAACTTTCCACTTTATACTGCATACTGCAATTGTTGATAGTTTATACTGCATACTACAATTGTTGATAGTGTCATGGATACCTACATGCTAGCAAACACATAACGTAGTAAACAAAACAAAGTTACCATTGGAGTCTAATGCACTTCACTAAAAAACCAGTCACAATTACGTAATCAAATATGCGAGTGATGCTGGAACCTCATTAGTCACTAGTGAAAGATGCATTAAAGTTAAATAAAAATTTGTTTATAAATAACCCTATCATGGTTCAAGTACTTCATTTTGAAGTTTTCCAACTTATTTATCGGCAAAAGTTATTTTTCTCCTCAAGTCGGCACATCCAGGTGGTTTATTTGCTTAGGTCATTGTTTAGTTTCAGACAGACTTCATTTTTTTCTTTATCAGATAAAAATGGCACAAACTTTAAGAATCATATGGAGATGACTTGCAAGCTCCAACTATCCAAAATTAAGCCATCAATGCATGCAATTTATTGGAGGTTGGAAGATGATAAGGCAATATGATCCACGGAGTGAGCTAAGATTACAGCCCACTTCATGATAAATTAGAGATTGTTTTCCTTTCGAAATTAAACATAGTTTGTAGTACCATGACAGGTGAAAACCTATAGTGCACTAAGGTCATATATTCTTTTTCATTCACATCATGATATAATTATGATATCTGCATCTGTCTGGCTAGCCTTCCAACAATTAAATACACTATGCATGCATAAAGAACCTAACTTCATCCAGTTTATGTATTATTTTACTACAACCTTTTAGCTTCACAAAGATATTACTTTATATATGAAAATGATAGGTTCATGGTCCCTTGAATGAACAATAAAGCAAGTTGAACATGCATTAAGGATCCTTCCATCGTCATAAACTAGAAGAACCTCTTAGAAGCTGGTGTACTAGTTGGGGACTTGATTTCTGCTCAAAAAACCGAGAATTCGAATCGTAAAAAGAACTTGAGATCTCATTTCATTGCAGGAGTCATCTTACTCCGAATTTTGTTTCGTACTAGGTCTAAACCTTCTTCGTAACACGAAAGAAGGGGCTCATTAAAGAGCAGGAAACTCTTAAGCCTGAATTCAGTTAGATTACCAACAAGTTCTTATGAACTTCACACCTCCAAATATGCATCAGATATGGATTTCATTGTGATTATATTCTTATACCGGGAAGTTATTAGTAGGAAGATTTTAGTTGTTTGCAAATTTTCTTGCAAGTCCAATGTTTTGAATGCTTCTCATCAGAGTCCAACTCTATAACAAAATAAATATCAGAAGATGATCTGAAAAGTAATTAGGATGAGAAAAAAAAATTACCAGGGAGTAGAAGATAAATTGGGTAAAGATTTTAAGCACTGTAAAGGCCATTCTGAGGGGTATGATTCTCTTCTCCCTGCTCCATCTCTTGAGAAGCTCTTCCCTCTTCTCCACAGTCATCTCGGGGAACCTGTTGATGAACGGGAACTTCCAGGACAGGCACAGCCTCCCGCACAGGAGAAGCGTTCCAGGCCTGGTAGAAAGAAGCCACAGAACCACTTTGACCAGAACCAGACCTTCCTTCATTGCCCTCCTTGCCATGCGCTGTGCTACCTGTTAACATGAATCAAGAACAACCACCAAACAGAAGAAGTTCAAAGATCCAGACGAAGCACGAAGGAAGTGAATACACAAGACTGTTAGGAAAATAGGTTCATTTATGAATAAAAAAAAACAGAAAAAAAAATCCCAATTGTGCGGAACCGCAAGTCTGAACAAGAACAGGAGCAAACAGAAACAAAAGGGTAATTTTGATGCACAGATAGCCCAATGCATACTATAACGAACAACTAGATAATGTATCCGACCCCAAAATCCAATCTTGGGGTCTTATATCTACATGAGTAATGATTTCTGCAACAAATCAGAATCAGAAAAAGAGGGGATGTTAAAAGGAGCATGAAGAGACAGGGACTGCAAGTCCGCAACCACAGGGGGAAGGAAAGAACAGGAAAGCAGGCAACTGAAACAACAGAACATGTAAGAAATAAAAAACAAAAAAGAGGTGGAGAAGAGTTTGCTGCACGCAAACCTCGTCAGGAACAGGAGCATCAGCGCCGGAGACGAGGAAGAAGGCCTCGAGAGACTTGCTGGGAGGGTCCTCCCTGCCGGCGCAGCTGTCCCCGTGCAGCCTTTCCGGCGGGATGGATGGTATGAAGGCCTCGCACACGGCCGACAGCGACTCCATCTGGGAGGCCCAGAAGCCATGGGTGTAGCCATTGTTGCTCCTCTCTCCTCTCAGCAGAGGGTGCCCACGCCGCGTCCTCTTCCCCTCCTCTGCACCCATTACTTCCATGTAGTCGAGTCCCTCGGATTCTACTGTTCAAGCAATCGATACGGTTTGATGCAATGATTAAATATGTAGAGATGAAGTAGTAGTGGATTCGGAGACAGTTCAGAAGTCCTCTTCACGAAGGTATAATGTAGAGTTTATAATGTTCTGAACTCTGAAACCACGTACAATTCTTTTTTTTTTTATCTACTTGTACAATAAAAAAAAAATTTTGAGATTAAATTGTACCGAAAAAAATGAGGCTAAAGATTCAAAGATTACGTAGATCTTCTAGAATCCAAAACGTGTGGAATCTATGGATGATTATTAAATTTAATAGATTGTGTTGATTTGGATCAAGGTTTATTTTTGTCATTAAATTTTGATTCAATGGAACTTTTTACTCTCACCGACTTTTTATTATATCTTTTTCATGATATCTAACAAAATATTTAATAAGCATGAAAAGTGAAACAATCAAAATCTTATCTCGTTCGGCCAAAAAAAATATCATTTGAAAAAAATTATCTTATGGTTGTTACTTTTTCATCGATGGGATAAGAGAGGGATTTTTTTTTCTTGAGGTGCATTAAACCCTTTGGTCATTGGACACTATTTTTTCGATCAACCAATCGAAGCAACGCCGAGAAAAGTCACGGGGTCATGGCACATGATATTTGACTCCATGCACAAAAGTCTAAAAGAGAATTATTTTTTTATCATGTGAAAAGCTCATAGAAAAAAGAAATTAGTAATAAGACATGCAAATCTAATACGTGAGAATCAAATTTGTGAATTTAATGTGTGTCCTTGCACTATAATAATTTCTTGTATTTTATAAAATTGTGAAATTCAGATATAATATTAGTAAGGGAGTACAGTAATAGATTTGAATCTATAAAGGTGGTTAAGTATTTCAGTTTTAGTTGTGACATTAAATATTATGAAGGGAAGTATAATTTTATACTCATTACATTAAAGCAGTATTTTAATTAGATTTTGAGGTACTTAGCAATGTTGTCAGACCCGGAAGAGCATTCGGATCAAGTTTAATCGGTTGAACCGAATACTATTAAAAAATATTAAATTAAAATATAATTTATAATTTACATAAAGAATCACAAATAAATAATTAAATATAAAAAAATAAATTTATTTTCAAAAGTTATGATCAATTAATATCTTATTTGATACAAAAAATATTAATAAAAATATATATTAATAATTATTTATTTAAATATAAATATCAACTAAAAGTTCATTTATAATTAAAAAGAAAAAGAAAAAAATAAAAAACTGTTTAAAAGGTCTTGAACTATAATTTTTCTTCATAACCCAGTTGCTCCAAAGCTCACTTCCTTTTTTTAGCCCAATTTTTTTTTATGTATTTGAACCAGCTGGTTCACTATAATAATCGGTTCAAATGGTTCAACCATTATTTTTTCAATTTTTGATCGTTGCTCGGTTTTTTTATCGAACCAAGATCAGACAGTTGAACCGGTTGAACCGACAGATCCGATCCGGTTCTAACAACATGGGTACTTAGTCACGATTAAATCACTTCAACAAATATTTTTATTAAGAAAATATTATTAATGTTATTTTAAAAAAGATGAATAATATATATATATATATGGAAGATAATGATCTCTAGATATTTATTATATTTGTTTTTTTTATCTAAAATCACGTTCAGTTCCCATCTTTCTTCCTTCTATTAGCAACCTTAATTATTTTCATCTTAATCCCTTTCCTTTTTTTCCTCATTCATGTTCCATTTAACTTTTTCTCTATTTTTTACATAAACTAATCTATTAACCCGTATGATGCACAAATATTACAAAATTTATAATATAAATATGTAAATATTTCAACTCACTTATCATAGCATATATTTTTAGTATTTACATAAATTATTTATTTTGTAAAAAAAATAAGTACTTAACTTTCATATCTTATATCACAAAAAGTTCCTTCTTCTACTTGTGAGTCCTAGCAATTGGGTCGTCCCAATTCATACGCGAAAGTCTAAGATAAATTATATTGCTATTTTTCACCACCTTAAAAAGAAGGTTTGATAATTATATAAAAAATAAAGAATAAATATTTATTGGATAGAATAAAAATTAACAAACATAACTATCATAATTTAACTGTTCAAATTTAATAGTAGAACTTAATATGAAAACAAAAAGAATCACAAAAAATAGTTAAAATAAACATATGAAGATTAATATTCGTTATTTTGTAAGCCAATTCAACCCTCCTATTTTTAATAACTTAAATTCAAATGCAAAATTTTATAAACTACAACAGCAGTTAAAATAATTTATGTAATAAAATGTAAAACTATCTTATTAAAATATAACTAAACATGCTGCACCAAAATATTCAATAATGAATATAATTTTATTATTATTATTATTATTATTATTATTATTATTATTATTATTATTATTATTATTATTATTATTATTATTATTATTATTATTATTATTATTATTATTATTATTCTCACTTAAAAGTATAAATTACTTAATTATGTAAGAATAAGTTAATGATGATTTTAACTCAAACACTATAGAAAATAAAAATATAACTTAAATAGATATATAATATAATTCAATGAATATTTTCAATATGTCCATCGAATAATTATCTATATTAATCATTTATAAATACATCAATCTTTTTTAAAACAAACTAAAAAAATTATAATTTCATATTTTACTTGAATTTGTACTCATTTAATAATTAATTATTATTATCTGATAAACCATAATTATAAATTAAATTTATTTTTTTTCTTAAATTTACTTTAAAATAATTATTATGTCTTTGGCTGTTAATTTATATCTGAATTGTTAATGCACTCTATGTTTTGAATTATAATGTTAGTTTTGTTTAATTTACTTTAGTTAGGACTCTTTAAAAGCAATAATTACTTTCTCAATTTTTTATTTCTCAATGGAGCAAATATTATGAAAATATTATTTACTTAAAATTTTAATATTTTCTTTATAATTTATTTGAATTAGGACTTTTAAAATTAGTTTAATATTAAAATTTTGAATTTCCTTAATTTACCTTTGTTAGAACTCTTAAAAAGGAACAACTACTTTCTTACCTTTTTTATTTTCTTATGGAGAAAATATTCTGAAAATATTAATAAATTAAATTTTAATTTTTTTAGTAATTTACTTCACACTCCTTTTAAATGATTATTAATTTTATTAAACAATTGTTAGTTTAGGATTGGAATTTGCGAGTTTTCTTAATTTACTTTAGTTAGGACTCCGAAAAATATTAATTAATTTTTTTATATTTTTCATGAAAAAAATCTTGAAATACTAATAAATTAAAATTTCAGTGTTTTTAATAATTTACTTGAGACTTTTTAAATGATTATTAGTTTGTTACTTTTTAATTTTCCAAGGGAACAATAATTCTAAAACTAATAATAAGTTTAAATTTCAATTTAGAAATCTTCTATTGTAGTTATTTTAAAATATCTAACACATTACAACTATGATAGTTATTTAGATTAAATTTCTATTAGTACTTAATGTGCCAAGTTTTCTTAAGTTGAGATTCTTTTAAAATAATTATTTTATTTAATTGTTAATTTACCTTTTTAAAATAATTATTTTTTTAAAAAAATTATGTGACGCATGGCGCAAGACCATTACTTATATATATAGATTATTATTACCTTTCTTTTTTCCACCGCAAAATAATTTGATGTATTAGGCTTTTATAAATATATTTGTTTATAATTTTTCAGTTTTTTAGAAAAAAATAACTTTAATAATTATATATTTGATTTTTTTAATTTACTTGATTTAGGATTTTTAAAAAAGGATTACCTTTTTCTTACTCATTTACAGTGAATAATTAATTTCAAAGATAATAAAATTTTATTTTTCTTATGTTACTTGATTAGGATTTTATAAATAACTTTTATTTTCTTTAGTACTCATACTTTTTTATAAATAATTGGTTACTTGAATTCGGTCTGATGTGGTTCTAACTTCTTAAGTTACTTGAATTATGACTCTTTATAAATGTTTCTTATTTTCATTACAACTCTTTTTTTATAAATAATCAGTTAATTTAATTATGTGTGATATGGTATGAGATTTAAGATAAAATCTTATTCATATTTCCATAAATAATTTTTTTTACCATCTTTTTAATAATTTAGTTAACTGAAAACTATTATTATTTTAATAATATGGTATGAAATTATTTTTTATTTCAAAAAATTGTAAATGTGATATGTGGCTAGAATCTTTATTTTATTCCGAAGATAATAAAATTTTTATTTCCTTAGGTTACTTGAATTAGGATTATTTATAAATATTTATTACTTTTAGGACTTTTACTTTTTATAAATAATTAGTTACTTGAATTAGGTGTGATGTGGTATGAGATTATTCTCTTGTAGAGAAAATGATATAAAATTTTATCTATATTCATAACTATTTTTTCAACAGTCTTTTTAATAATTTTATTAATTAAAACTATTATTTTAATTATTTTATTTGTTATTTCGAAAAATTGAGGATGCAACGTGACATATAAGTACGACACATGACATAAAAAAATTGTTTTTATTATAATAGATAGATAGGCATTTATCTCTTGCTCTTATTTTTATTCACTAAAAATAAATAAAAACTGGTTGAACCAGATTTTAGTATCATTTCATTTTCCAGGCATGATTTCGATTAAATCGCCAATTCGTACCTTGCACTCAGCCGACAAAATGCCAAAATAAATATAGTACGCACCAACTTCTTTGTGAAATTCTTCCAAACTGGAACTCGTGATCTGGTTTTCTCCAATATATACACTTATGATCCGTAAGTTTTACGCATATACAACTCATATATATATAAAATCTTTACAGAATACATTTTGATGAAAAGGTAAGGATTCAAAGAAAATATTCGCTATTTATGGAGAATCTGAGCCTCCGGCTTTTGCCACTTCAAATTGAGAAGACGATACTTTGTGAATGCTCCCTTGTTCCGATTCATCAGGTTGATCATCTCTCTCTGAGGATTCTGTAATATTGAACATGATAAATATTAGAGGTGCTAACAGCGCATGGAACTTAGCTGGTTCCAGATAAAATTTATAAGTTCTTTTAGAGATAAGATGACAACCAAACAGAGTCTTGATACTTGGCTTAGATGATTTGCTCTTTTTCTTCAGTTCAGCTGTAAAAAATGGTAAAAGAGCCGAGTAACTAATTGAAATAACTCTTATGAGATAGCAAGAAACAAATATCAAAGTGCTCATTCTGAACTTGGATGCACCCTTTTCTAGTAATGCTGTATAATTTTAGTCGAAGTTGAACTCATGAATTACTAGATGAGAAAAAGGTAAAAAGTCATTCTACTAACTACTACGAATTTAAGGAAAATGCTACCTACTTAAGAAGGTAGCATCATATGATCTACCTTATTTGTCATTGGATTAAAAATCAACAGTTAGGATTAGAAACATTTGAGTTAATCTTAGCAGTGATTTTTTATCCAACTATAAATAAGGTGTCTCACAGTGTTACCTTCTTAAATAGGTGCCTTCCTTAAGTCCTTCTAGTAACCACTAATAGGATCCAGAACATACTATGTCAATTAACGTGATGACTTCTTATGGCAATCTAATATCTGGACCCTGAAGCTATTTTAACTAATATAATTATACTATTAATTCAAGAAGCTCTTAATATGTAGATAGCATTAGCAAATAAAAGGATATATTTCTATCTTAGATTCTGTCAGATACAAAAGAAACTGTTTACAAATATGCCTTCAATCAATATCAAAACCAAAGAGATTAAGAGAAAATCCAAATAGCAGTGAAGTTGTAGCTTAGAGAATGATCCCATTATATTATTAACTTGTACGAGTCTATAACTGCCACTTGGTCAAACTATAAGATAGATCAAAATGCTTGACTCAGCATGTGAATTTTCAGTTTGGTATAACTCGCATTGATATGGGTGTGAGATCCCAGCATATACCAGCTCAGCCTGTTTTCTGCATTCACTGTTTTAAATGATATTGTACGTACATAGCTTACCCTGCTTTCTACCACGAGTAAAATGGCTCTTGCTTGATTCCCAAATGCAAACATATTGCCTAGCCCCATATTTGGACAGCTAGAGAAAATCAGTTAAAACATAGGTAAACCAAAGTAGAGCCCAACAGAAGGCATGAGATAAAAAAAAGGTGAAGTTTATATTTACTCGCACTTGGTTTCAATGAGATTTTCATGTACCGTCTGATCATCTCAATCAAAAAGTTCTCTAAACATTATATTAACAAGCAACATCAAATTTGCAAGAATGACCTAAATTAGGTTCATACGAGAAAACTGTTTAAAAATATTGAAGGAAGCATACATGCCTCAGTAAAATTTGTGGCCAACAAAAAGATAAAAAGCTGAAGATGGATACCCATTCCAGGAACTTCATGATCCGTGACAATTTCAAAATTCTTGTAGGTGTAGCCAACAAAATTAAGGTCCTTGGAAGAGAGCATCTGCAACGAAGTCATCTTAAAATTCTAGAACTTCAGAAAACAATATCTTTCTAGCATTAAGCTGCTCTATTTTTCGTTATCACTTGTGCTTTCTGAATCTAAACATAATAATATGTCTAAGACCATTTACAGCCAGTGTGGAAAATGACTCCATGTCTTTTTTCTCATTGTACTTGAGAAACATTCATACACAGACACATAGTACATTAGCATTGAAACAACCATGTCTTTTTTCTCATAGTACATTAGTATGACAATAAAGACTCATCCTAGTTACAAGATGGAAAAATTTGAAAGTCCATGCATGCTGGAAGAATTGAAACAACCTATAGGGGACTGCTAAGAATATAAAGATAAAGATGTTGCTCTTCCTATCGGCTTAAACTTTTAGGATGATTGGTAGCACATCTAATTTAACATAATATCAGAGTAAAAACTCTCGAGTTCAAACTTCGATAAAATTCATATTAAAACTTAATTTCCCCCTTCAGTGATCCACGTAATGATCTGAGCTAGACGAAAAACTGCCAACAACCCAACATGAAGGGGAGTGTTAAGAATATAAAATTACAGCTGTTCCTATTGGCTTAAGCTTTTAGAACAATTGGTAGCACATCTAATTTAACAAAGACATTTATATATTTATCTTACTCCATGCACATATCAGAGAGTTCTTGATAAAAGAAACAAGGCAAATGTGTGGGCTTAGAATTAGAATCTAAATCATGTTCCAAGTACATCAAATACAAGCCAAAACAATAAATATTGTCAAGAGCTATGGTTACCCTTCTCCAAGGACCAGACTTGGATGATGTATGAATATGCTCTTCAGACTGCAATGAATTGGGTAATTGGCTGTCAGTATGTCTATTGAGAAAGAAATTCTCATTAGAAACAGGGACCTAAATCATTTCAAAAATATTTCTACCTCCTCGAATTTCTCAAAGTTTTGAGTATCCAATTCATCATTGACCTCAGGTATAAATGCAGCTCCCATTTCATAAAGCTTTTCCCACTCAGTATCCTTGAACCAAGGATGAACCTGGCACAGCATTAAGATGTGTAACTTTTCTGGAATAAAATAATAACTACTCCAGAACTCGAACAAAGTTTAATAATCTAATAACAACCTTGATGTCATCAGCACCTTTTGTGCCAAGTCTTTGTTCGACATTGCATAAGAGTTTATTTATCAGGTCTTTTGCTTCTCGAGAGAGTTTTGCTTCATCAGGAAACTTCAGATGTGTTCTCCAATTGACTATCTGTATAAGTTAACCGAAGAAAGCTTCTTAAGTAGTCATTGAAGAGAAAATCTAGACTAAAAGAACATTTGAGGAAGACATCATTGACCAGTATGCAACTTTAATATCTATAATGACCCAGATATTAGTAAGTAACAAGCCGAGAAAAAATTTAACACTGCAAAACGATAAAAATAAAATAAAAATCATGAAAGAATGAACTTATCTCAAAGGGGAAAGCAAAATTTTATATCCAAAACGGATATCCAATTACAACAAGATCGTACTCATCCCATAAACAAGCTTTAATAAAGGTCATGTGACAAACTAGATACAAGAAAGTGATTGTAGTCCTTTACCTTGGTTCAACAAAATAGGTTATGCCTATTTCCAATAACAGTACAAGGATTCCTACTTCTACTTTTAGAAGCTTATTCTTGCTTTCCTTTTGTAGGTGGACTTTTACACCTTGGCTTTAGAACAAATATTATGAAAAGGGTGCCATAACATTGAGTTAGATTGAAATGTGGATAAAGGATCTATTATGCCACTGTCATCTTCCTTCATATGATTGTGCCACCTAGAGGTGATAAACCTGTGCTGTGGGGAAGATGTATCTCTTATATAACTTCAGGAATTAGCTATTGAGGAATGTTCCTTTTACTATAAAAGAATAAGAGACCCAACAAACAATTATGCAGTCAAACACTTGACTGCCATCTCCAAAGGCTTAAACCTGGAACTTCTTAAAGGAAAGAACATCAGTTCTCGCTTTGACTCAAAAAAAAAAAAAAGAACATCAATTCACCAAGGTAATAATTTATTATCTCTCTTAAAAAAGGTAATAACTTTTGGATATTTTTCTTTTTTGAAAGGGAAGTGTTGGAAATCATTACATAGATCAAAATAAACAATAAAATATTTATGAAGGCAAAACAATATTCCATAAAAAACTAATAAAGTATCAACTATTGTTTACCTTTCTGCACGTTGCCATAGGTTCATCAGAATAAAATGGAGGATAACCTATAAGCATTTCATACATGATAGCTCCCAGAGACCACCTAAGAGGAATAGCAATTAGAAAAAGCATACTCTCTAGTATAATTAGCTGTTAAAATGTGAGACAGAATATTTACCAGTCGCACTCTTTCCCATAACCCTTCTTCAATAGAACTTCTGGAGCAATATAATCAGGCGTACCAACAGTAGAGTAAGCCTGAAATCCAATAATCAGAAGAAAAAATTAAAATGATCACAAATTAGAGTGATGTAGAGCAGTTAGAGTTCTGGGCCTTTTGCCCATGGTCATTAGTCTTTCATTATGGGCCTTTAAAATAGCCCACTAGTTTATTTCCTTGCAATTAGTTTTCCTTTTATTAGGTTTTCATATTATGATTATATGGGGTGTTTGAAACTCTATAAAAATCTCATCCAGTTGTATTAGGACACGTATTTAGATGAATGAATATTTTCTTAAGTTTATTCCATAAGCGGATAACTTAAATTAGGTTTAAGTGAACAACTTAGTTAGGTTTTAGGAGTAAGTTAACTTAGTGAGTCTCCATCAATTGGTATCAATGCAAATCAACCGTTTGCTTCTCCTCACCCCTCCAAACCTTAATTTCACAATCAGACACCAATATCTGATGCTGCCCTACACAGCTTAGAAGGAATTGTCTGCTGCTCTCAGTGTCATGCTACGATAATTTTGCTGCGACTGTTGCCCTCTCAACCTATGTTTGCTCCTGACCGCTTGTGCTGCCAACCGCTACTGTTGCTTGCGTTGCTGCCGCCAATCTGCTGCTTGCATGTTCCTCAAAGTCCGCTGCCACGTCTCATTGCTAACTGCCAACAACTCGCTGCAAGTCGCTGCTACCCTCTTGTTGATCCACCACCACCTTCCCCACGCTGCCGTTTTGTTCGCAACGCGTGATCACCACATCCCACGGTTGTCGCGACCATCCTTCAGCTGCACCAATAACTCATTGTCGCTCAGGACAAATCACGGCCGCCGCGCCATTAGCAGCCCTGCCACACATAATCGTCACGTCCCGAGTAGCCCCATCGGTTAGTTAGATTTGGACTTTGCTTCACGATGGAGTTGTAGGCAAGGGTCTACGACATAAAAGGCTGAACCTATTGACCTCCGAACCTAAGAAAATGAATGAATAGAAATAGCAGAAGTTTGCAGAGTCTCACGAAATCTCCCCTCTTTGCCCTCAATTACATCCTAAAGAGACGGCTGGTGGACTCATTCGCTGGCCCACCACTTCGATATCTATCTGTCCACGCGCCGATCTATTTAGGTTTGAAAAGAAAGAGGAAAGCAGAAAAAATGGAGTTAAAAAGGAGAAAAAGGAGGCTTTTAAAAGAAAAAAAAAACAGAAAGCTTTTGCTTTAAAGAGAGTGTGTGTTGAAAAAAGAGATTGAAATAAAAAAGAGAGAGATCATTTCTTTTCCTTTTGAAAAAAAAAACAAACATATATATATATATATATATATATATATATATTCTATGTCGAGCAAGAGTCCTGATGGTTATAGTTCTAATGGACCTTACGTCATGCCTCCCTCGCCAGATTATAGTATTTATGAGCCATGTTATGATATATATTCTATGCCTATCCACCATATGATTATGCACCTTACCACACACCTTATTATTCGTCTTCACCGGCCTCCACAAGGTACTCTACCCTATCTTCCACGATATCCTCCACAATGGCTTTTGCATGATACACATCATTAATGTGCAACTCTTCTTGAACCTCATTCTTTAGATATTACATATTTACCTAGTTCTAATGGTCCTCTCCTCACTTGTTCTATCGCCAAATAACTCTTTAGTTAGTTCTTCCTCACCTTACCTATCTGAAACACCACTGGAAATTATTACCAGTTCGGATAAGATGATTTTAACATCTTCAGATATTAATCCAAACCTTTCTTTTCTTGTGATAGTCAAGTCAGATCCTTTTTATGTTCCTCTTGTTGAGCCGAAAGTTTTGAATCTCGTTGATACTCATATTGTTGAGTCTTCAAGTGTTCTTAAGAAAGTTGATCTTATGTTGGATTCCTCCAAAATTGATGCACGTCTTTCCACTAATTTTGATGTTTCTTTTCACATATAATCCTTTTATGCTTCCTTCCCAATCTGCAGGTGCTGATGAGAAGAGTTATTGTACTAGTACGTTGATTTTGAATATTCCCGAGTTTCGCAAGGGCCTCATAATCAATGCTTCTCCATTCGTTGGATCCGTAAGCTTGTTGCTACTGCTACTTGGATCAACAAAGTTGATTTGGATATCATCCTTCAGCGCTTGTATCGACTTGCAACTCATCAAAGTCGAGCTTTTCTCTACCGAGGAGAATTGAGGTAGAATGACTAGAGTTGTGGGCCTTTTGCCATGGTCATTAGTCTTTAATTATGGGACCTTAGCATAGCCCATTAGCTTATTTCCTTTTAATTATTTTCCTTTTATTAGGTTTCCGTATTATGATTATATAGTATGTTTGAAACTCTACATAAATCTCATACAATTGTATTAGAACTCATATTTGGATGAATCAATATTTACTTTAGCTTATTTCGTACGTGGATTATTTAAATTAGGTTTAAGCGGATAACATAAGGTTTAGGAGTAGGCCAACTTAGTAGATCTCCATCATAGAGTCATGAAATTATCAAAATATAAAGAATGTGCAATTCTGCATAGTTTTTTTTTCTTTGATCAATATGACTTAAATTCATAATGAAGAATGATTTATTTGATATATTGCATTTGGCTATTAAGTGAAGCAGTTAGGACTTAGGATGTCATAAGAAGAATATACCTTAACAAAAGACAATAACCACATAGCTATGACTATAAATTGGAGAAAATGACATGTAAAAGACAATAGTGTTGAATCTAGGATCCCGAGAATGTTTTGAATGATCACAAATTTGTAAGTGAACTCAGTCTGTACTGATGAACTTGTCGAGCTGATTTCTGTAACAGGATACATTTAAGTTCAGAGTAGCGGTCGACCTGAGCTGAAAGAAAGGACGACCAGTGCACACGTAATTTATGTCAGAAGAACTACATGTGTGCAGTGGGCGTCCTAAGCATATGAAGCAGTCGACCAACATTAGAGGGAGAGAACATGTGATGAGGAGCAGCAAAGCATAAACGGTCGATCAAAGAAGTAAAGAGGGCGACCGATAATGAAGGAGTGTACATGAAGAGAGGGATCAGAGGTAGACCGATCGATCAGATATGAAGAGGTGGATGACCGGGGTAAAAAGCATAACTGAGGAAGTCGCCCGGTGATTGATGAATGGGCGACCCCAACAAAACAACTCCATATACATAGTTGGGGAGCGGTCGTCC
>LTAE01000018.1:58365-105883 GCA_001647135.1 Pontederia paniculata
TAATAGAAATGGCCAGAACTTTACTTAGTGAAAGTAAGTTGCCCAAATACTTTTGGGCAGAGGCAGTAAACACCTCATGTTATATTCAAAATAGAGTGCTAATTAGACCATTAGAAAGGAAAACCTGTTTCGAAATGTTGTATGGCAAAAGACCAAATATCTCATACTTCAAAGTATTTGGATCCAAATGCTTTGTGTTAAGAACCCTGGATAAGGGCAAGTCCATGTATGAGATTGGGAGGGACCCTAGGGATGTTCTGAGCTCTCTCAAACAGCCTTCGATTTCCTCTGCTGTTAGGCCAAATGGAACGAATGTCGCGTTTGAATAATTGACTGCCAACCCCGAAAAGTCCTCAAATAATTCCACCATATTGCAACTCTCTAGGCAGCTGAGACGGAGCCTTCAATAAAAAATATTGTGTCGTCCGCATATTGAAGATGAGGAATGAGATTAGTTTGATCATAAGGTGAGGAGAAACCTGATATCATGCCAATGTCGCAGAGCGAGAATGACGCGGCCGCCAAGGCATCAACTGCTATCACAAAGAGAAGAGGAGCAAGAGGGCATCCTTGTCTAATCCCCCTTTGGGGTTGGAGCCATCCCCCCGATGCCATGCCATTTATTAGCATTGAAAATGAGGATGTAGTTATGCATCTCTACATCCATTCGATCCATTGCCCTGGGAAGCCTCTTTTGCTTAATGTCCTCCACATGAATTTACAGTCGACCTTCCATATGAAGCCCTTTCGTTCCCGTCTTTTCTAGCTTGAGATCACCTCCGATGCAAGGACAAAGCTATCTGAAATTGTTCTTCTCTTGATGAATACGGACTGTACAGGTGAAATCAGTCTGTCGATCACCATCCTCAATCTATTTGCCAGAACTTTCGAGATGAGTAAATATATAGCATTAGAGAGGGCAATTGGGCAGAAATCCGTGAACTCCTCCGAGGACGAGGTCTTAGGGATGAGGAATAAAAAGAATTTGTTAATTCTGTTGAATCCGTTATTGCCTTCATGGAATTCCTCGAATACATTAGAGAGAATGACGCGGCCGCCAAGACATCAACTGCTATCACAAAGAGAAGAGGAGCGAGAGGGCATCCTTGTCTGACCCCCCTTTGGGGTTGGATCCATCCCCTCGATGGCATGCCATTTATTAGCACTGAAAATGAGGATGCAGTTATGCATCTCTACATCCATTCGATCCATTGCCCTGGGAAGCCTCTTTTGCTTAATGTCCTCCACATGAATTTCCAGTCAATTGAATCATATGCCTTTGCAAAGTCGACCTTCCATATGAAGCCCTTTCGTTCCCATCTTTTCTAGCTTGAGATCACTTCCGATGCAAGGACAAAGCTATCTGAAATTGTTCTTCTCTTGATGAATACGGACTGTACAGGTGAAATCAGTCTGTCGATCACCATCCTCAATCTATTTGCTAGAACTTTCGAGATGAGTAAATATATAGCATTAGAGAGGGTAATTGGGCAGAAATCCGTGAACTCCTCCGAGGACGAGGTCTTAGGGATGAGGAATAAAAAGAATTTGTTAATTCTGTTGAATCCGTTATTGCCTTCATGGAATTCCTCGAATACATTAGAGAGAATGACGCGGCCGCCAAGACATCAACTGCTATCACAAAGAGAAGAGGAGCGAGAGGGCATCCTTGTCTGACCCCCCTTTGGGGTTGGATCCATCCCCTCGATGGCATGCCATTTATTAGCACTGAAAATGAGGATGCAGTTATGCATCTCTACATCCATTCGATCCATTGCCCTGGGAAGCCTCTTTTGCTTAATGTCCTCCACATGAATTTCCAGTCAATTGAATCATATGCCTTTGCAAAGTCGACCTTCCATATGAAGCCCTTTCGTTCCCATCTTTTCTAGCTTGAGATCACTTCCGATGCAAGGACAAAGCTATCTGAAATTGTTCTTCTCTTGATGAATACGGACTGTACAGGTGAAATCAGTCTGTCGATCACCATCCTCAATCTATTTGCTAGAACTTTCGAGATGAGTAAATATATAGCATTAGAGAGGGTAATTGGGCAGAAATCCGTGAACTCCTCCGAGGACGAGGTCTTAGGGATGAGGAATAAGAAGAATTTGTTAATTATGTTGAATCCGTTATTGCCTTCATGGAATTCCTCAAATACATTGATCACCTCCTCCTCGATAAGAGACCAGGACTCACGGAAGAATAGGATTGGAAATCCATCAGGGCCTGGGGAGCCTTCCCCTTTTAGTTCTTTCAGTGCTGTCCATATTTCTTTTTCACCAAAAGGTGCTGTCAACGGTGTTTTCTGGTCTTCGTCCATAGTGCTGAACCCTCTGCCAAGCCAGTCCCAAGAATTGTGTCGGCCTCTAATGCTTCTTTTTCGTGTGATGTTCTTTTAAATTGATTATAGATTGTTTAGTCTAATCAGTTTTTATATTTCCAATCACATGAAAAGATTTGATCTTGAATTAAAGTTAAAACAATTCATGTCACAACTTAAATTACTCGTGTGAGAGTCTTAGGTTGTCTGACTTGTTGATTGGACTTGTTTAAGCAGTCAACAGTTCAGAAGTTGCAACGGTAATGCATCTTAGATTTCGATTGCTTTATATTGACTTGATTGATTCATTTGAACATCTTGATTAATATGAAAATAAGATAGATGATTGCATTTGTTTAAGGGATCATAACATAAGCAATTCTTTATTCCATCAGTAGATACAACTTGTGCCTAAATCTAATTCAATCTGACATAATGACGAAACAAGATGCCCTGATTCTCTAAAATTCACTTATCTTTTCCAATCTTATCTTATATCTTAAATTTCTATCATTCAAATTTCAATAACATTTCAATTTTGTCACAACTTAAGTTTCTCTGTCAACTTTAGAATTAAATAGGTTAGGTTACATTAGTCATCATGGGTTCAACACCCTTACTCTTAAACTATATTACTTGATATGATTATTGCACTTGCTAGCGATATTTTTTGTGCTCTTTGCACGCATGAGTTGGATAAAAAATAAAAAGTTCATGGAAAGTAATGTACAAATAATCGAACGAGCTTACCAATGTCCTTCTATTCTTTTGCCAGTGTTCTAATTGTTCTTGTTGTGTCCGTGCTGATAATGAAGAATGTCTATCACTATGCACAGATGTACTTTTGCTCCTTCCAAGTGTAACATCTTTTTCTTCTAAATTTGGAAAATTACTGCAATCCAATGGTTTACATAAACCAAAATCTGACAACTTCAGGTGGCCGTATCTGTCAAGTAATAGGTTATCGGGCTTGATATCTCTGCATAAAGTAACATAGGTTTATTTTAGATGCCAAGAAGAATGTAAGGGTAATATGTAAATTTAAAGTAAAATCAACCTATGTATATAATTGTGTTTGTGAATGGATTCAATAGCCAGAACTGCTTCCCCAATATAAAATCTAGCCTCATCTTCAGTCAGTGTATCTTTTCGCATTAGCAACGTCATCATATCTCCACCAGGTAGATATTCCATGATAAGGTAAAGGTAATCATTGTCTTGGAAGGAGCAATATAGTTTCACAATGCAATTACTATCAACTTCTGCTAGCAGATTTCTTTCAGCTTTAACATGCTCAACCTGGCCTCGGCGTAGCATCTCTGATTTCTTAAGTTTCTTCATTGCATACACATTACCAGTTGCTTTCTCCCTACAGATTCTGACCTGCAGAACAACATTACATAAAGTTCCATTCAAACGGCAACATGAGAAGATACACTTAAAAGGAAAAAACACAGTAGATTGGGATATACACTCTAGATTAAAGCTTGAGGGGGACCTTATTAGTGACATGGTATGTATGAAGCAAATGTATAATTACAAGAAGACTAGCCAAATAAAAGGAACAAATCCTATAGGAAGAAAGCAAGCATTTGATGAAAGTGTTTTTCATTTTATCAACTAAACCTCCCAAAACATCAATACAGAAGTATAAAAAGGAAGAAAGACAAATGAAATAACTTCTCGAGTTCAAGAATTTTGCATGCAAATTCTTCATTTATGTGAACTCCCAGCATGAACATATTCTCAAGTCCAGTGCATTTGCACAAGTCCAACACATTAGAATCTTGATAATGCTTACCGCATGTTTTAACCTGCATAAACAATGAAATAAACAGAAAGCATATTACTGGGGCCACAAGTGAGAATCGTCACCAAGATATCCAGAGAGATACAGAACAATAATGCAGGGCAAATAGCTATATTGATTCGGGCATGCATATTGCAGCGCACAATTCAACTGGTGAACAGTAACCCATGCCGCATATAAGCAATCAGATTTTTGGAAGTCAATTTCTACAGCAAGCCAACAGCTATTAAGATTAGACACTTATAACACCTTGTGTAAAAGCAAAATACTACGAGTACATGATTAGTGAAAAGTAAATCTGGATTAGGAGACTTACCTCGCCAAAGGCACCTTTTCCTATCATTGTGAGAAATTCAAAATCATCAGCTCCCATTTTATGCCTTTGAAGGCGCATGTATTCTGTTTCTTTTTTCTCCAAGTACTTTAGAATATTGTGTTGTTCTTCTTCAGATGCTTCAGCATCAGCGAGTTTTCTCTCCAAACTATAACGTCTGTGGAACAAGTATGTTCACATTTTTATCATCTTAATGATGGACTACATAACAGGATGTAAATTGTAGTAATTTCACATGTAGATGAGGAAAATAGCAAAAAGAAACGGATAATACTCCCAGAAAAAAAGAACTTGAATTATCTAAGACCTAAGCAGATAATTCATTGTTAACTACTACTAGATCTTTTACCCAAAGAGTCGATACACACTTTTCAAGACCAGAGGAATTGAACAAAATAAAAAAGGAAACGAGAAGAAAAAAGAGTAGAGAGGGAGGATGAAGACAGGAGTTGAGAACATTTAAATTCTTCCTCTTGAAGGGAACAACATAAATGGGAAATGGAGGTGAAAAAGTGTATGCATGAGCTTAGATGAGTCGATCTGTATAGCAGATTCTTGCTTGGTAATTTCCTTCGTGATTATCCTTTTAGTATAATATATTAAAAGCTTCCTTTTTCTTCAAAACTCTTCAGTTATCAGAAATGATGAACTCTGTGCTTGGAAAGACAAATAAATACCGACGTCAAACTATTAACTCATAGTAATGAAGGCAGTAAAAGATCAATGTTATGTTATTCGAAATAATGATACGAGATTAAGTTCATTCTTACTTTCTTGCTATGAAATAATTTCATATACATCTGAATTCTTAATGGACAACTGGTTTATTTGTAAAACATGTCAAGAAATAGAGAAGGCTTAAGCACATATACTGAATGTTGGAATTTTCTACAAACATGGAAACCTGTTGAAAAGAGAGAATGTGTTTTCTGAAGGAATAAAAGAAAGAAGGACACAGAAGCACATTGCCCAACAGAGAACATTTGCTCCCAGACAAGATATATTATGTATCAAGAAGAAAAAGGCAAACTAGACATTTATGAATATCCATACCGTTCCTTTCGTTCTTGTAGGTTTTTCATCTGTTCTTTATAATGATTTTCTATATACTGCTTGGCAGCAGCCGCTCTCTGCTTCGCAGCGTTTGACGGAGATTCATCGTTCCCTTCCAACCCATTTGAATCTGCTTCTTTCTTCTTTGATACAGACTTTTCTCTTGGCTGAAACTTGTGAAACCAACTCCTCGCAGAATCCATCAGTGCGTCACAACTTAACTAGCTCAAATCTTCCACCTGTACCAGAACCTCGAAATCAGCACTTATCTCTGTACAACTAATATGTTGAATCTTTTTAGATGTTCTAAATCAACATTTATGCACAAATCATCTGAATTTGATGGGTAATTATTCGCATTACCTTCTTATTGCTGTTAGGTAAAAAAATACTAGAAAATGAAATACTTACAGAGAAAGAATAACTGCAATGTGATACAAAATCTTTAGTTCATGCTTCTTGAAAGTTATTTACTTATTGAGGAATCAAACAACCGAATCCCAAACACACAATTTCGGAGCAAAAAAAAAGAAAATAAATGAAAAAAGAAATCAAACTTTTCCTTTAAAAATGAACTTTTTGAAATTACGAGCAAAACTACCCAAAAAAAAATTAAACCTAATTTCCCATTGACGTTAACAAGTTAACGTACCAAATGAGAAAAAAAGAAAGAACAACATCGATTCTACAACTAAAACCTAATCAAACAGTCTCAATGGAAAACTGTCAAAGAAAAATTTCAACATCGGCTTAGAAGAATAAACATGAAAATTCGATTTAATTGGCAAATCTCAGGACAATGTAGCGAGAATTCAAAGCCGAATGCTTCTTCAGCACAAGCTCACCACAAAAACTCATCAAAATTGCTGGTGCTTCCTCCAAGCAAAACCCGAATCCAATTTTTTTTCCGCCAGTGACAAAGAACGACTAGACCAACAAGGGAATCGGAACTTTCTCAATCTATTGGCTGGAGATACTACAGGAATCCAGCGGAAGAAATCTGTGGAGCATGGAAGAGGAGAGCAATCTAAAAGTAGCCAATTTCCTAAAAGGGGGAAAGCAAGGAGATCGGAGGACGGGCGAAGGAGGAGGAATTGGAAGAGGGGAGACGCCGCGGAGGTGGCCATTCCCCTTTTCCCGCCGCCCATCTAAACATAAAAAAAGCGACGATTTGAATAAAGCCATTTATATAAGGGTTGAAGAGATGACATGGAGAATATAACTTATCGTATTCATCGTTGATATTATGTTCAACGGTTAAGATGTGCTCTGCATGTTTTAGATCTTAAATACGATAAATAAGACAATAATACTGTATTAGTATTATAAGAAATGAGTATAAAACGTTGCAATTTGCTGCGTAAACGAAAAAAAACTATAAAATTATGAATGATTTTTGTTTATTCGATGTTGAACCAAAAAATAAAAAAAAAAAGATATTGAACTAAAATTATTAATAATGTTTACAGGATATATATGCTGTAAAATATAACGATGTATATTATCATTGGTCATCTCAATGTAGGAAGCATTGTAGGAATTAAAATAGTTATTACTATTATAACGGCAATATCATGTGACACATACTTTATTTTAAGTAACAATGAGCACATTAATAATAAAAATTAATTTTCTTATTTTGATGTATATGAAAAAATATTGATATGCATTAATAATAATAATAATAATTATTATTATTATTATTATTATTATTATTATTATTATTATTATTATTATTATTATTATTATTATTATTATTATTATTATTATTATTATTATTATTATTATTAGGTCCCTGTGATGCGATCATCGTGTGGCACACAAAAAGTATTTCATATAAAAATTAAAACATGAATTTTGTATGTTTTTATGTGTATGTGATCCCATCAAATACCTCTAATTATGTATGCACGCTAATATTTCTCTATTATTATTATTATTTTATTAAATTTTTAAAATTTCAAAAATATGTTGGATATTTAGAATATAATATACTTTGTGATAATCTAAAATCTGAATAATACAATTCAATGTCAGTGTTTGAAAGACATGAAAACAAATACGAGTAAATTAAGAAGAAAAATAAAAAAAATTAATAAACGACATATAGTTTTACTTGTTTAGTTTATTTATCAAAAAATATTGCTTTAAGGAATTAATAATATTATCAATACCAAAGGAGAAACTCATCAAACAATAGTTACAAATAGTTAATTTTAAACAATAAATATTATCTGGTCATCCTTAGCAGTTACATAATTAATGATGCTTACAAGTAAATATAATTGCTACTATATTAAAAAGAATATGAAATATTATAATATGACGGTTAAAAATAATAATGAGTTAAAAAGCGAAGAGTACGATACTCCTACCTTTGACAAGAACATGATATTCTCACTTTCTAAATTTTCGAGGCTTTTAACAGAACCGGTCAGTTTTTCTAGCGTTAATTGTATTCAGAAAATATAACTCAGACAATCACCAAACAGCCCAATAGTGTGTAATCATGCTAATTTATTTTGTATTGAGATATGAATCATCAACTAAAGCTGACGAATGGAAATTTGTTAACAAAATGGATAAATACCTTTGCTAGTGAAAGATTTTGTAATAAACATTAGTTATAAATTAATAAGCATGATATATAATTATAAATAAAATAAAAAAATATGAATATATTATTCATAAATATTAATAATTATAAATAAAAAATATTTATTTTAATTTAGCATACATATAATAACGCAAACTATTTAAATAATTATTTATATTATTTTACATTAATCAACTAATTCAAATGTTATATTATCAAATACTTTTAACCTCTAATTGGCATGTAGTACGGTTTGAATAGTTGATAGTAGAGAGCGATTAGCAATGAGTTAATTATTGAATTCAATAAAAGTATTTTGACAAATGCAATGTTTGAATCAATAAATAAATATTTAAATAGTTTAAATAATTATATGTATCCTAAACTAAATAACTTATTTTTATTTAACTATTTTAATATTAATAAATAATAAATAAAATAGTTAACTAAATATTTATAAATTAATAAAATAATAATTAAAAATATAGTGATCACATGATATAAAAAATGTGTACATGAACAGTAATTAATATTAATATTTAAGGGTATACTCGGAGATAAACATGCTAATAATTATTTTGAACGTTCATTTTTAGGTGTCTCAAAGCGTTGAGTTTCAATCATTTATCATTATTATTTGTATTTATCAAATATTTTAAATAGCATATTATCTTAGTCAACGCACGATACGCTACATATTATTTTGAAGACATGCCAAACAATATCTTAGTTAACTAGCTAAAATCTAATCGGTGTGCATTGATTGAATCAATTAAATTATTCAAATGGCTAGTACATAGCAAAAAGCAAACAAAACAAAGCTGACATTAGTTTTATCCTAATCGCATTTGTCAATGTGGAGCATCTGAAATACAGGGTGTTGGAAGGGCACCACCTGGGGCCCTTCGCAAGTTTGATGCTGTACAAATATATGAACAATGAAATCATTACTATCAGTACGAGAAGTATCATTGTTTCCACCATGACTAGGAAGCTTCTTGTTTCTGTGCTTGACTTACTTGGTTATACTTGTAACATCCCTCGTTCCACTGCAGTCTTCTGCTATGCCATCCTCCCTGCTTATTCTAAATCTCCTTGCATGCACTTCCTTCTCTGCATGTTATCATAAATAGCTCACAAAAGAATGACTTTCATAAACACTTAAATATACACAGATTGTTGTATACATGAAGGGATGCGTCATGTTCGCAGATTGAGATGTGGAATCACGACTGAAGTCTCATATTTTGCATTTGTGAAATCCCCTCACAACATGAATAGTGACTAAGCATTCGAGTCGAGTTCACCAAATGTAAGATTTATATTAAGGTCCCACATTTGCAATGAAAAATTCCAAAGATTGTTACCTATAGCTGTATTATTCTTTGCAACATCTATACCATGACAGAGGAGCCAATGTAGCCTCAAACTCTCACGTGTATGAGCATGACGGAGCAACCAGAAAAAATCTGGTAATGTTATCAATGACTTCTTGTTTCCATGGCCTTTTCAGCATCATCCTCAGGTTCTCAACATCTCTCAAACTGTCTTTAAACCGGCACTAAAAAATGTATCCATCAAGAATACCAACATTGAACCTAGTATGCTCACCTTGATTGGTCTCCATTTTTCATGTCTTGCACACCATTAGTCTTGTGCGCTTAATAGCTTTTGTGGTCGGTTTACCGATGGAGAAAATGGAGAGTTTAAATGACAGGCCGTACCTTGACGAAGGTTAGAAGCCAACCTGACAAGATGCTCCTGCAGTCCTGTTTATGTTCACACTCTCCTCATGATCCATCCATTTTTCATAGTAGGGTAGGGATGAAGAGAACAAAAAGATTACGACTTCTTAACATCATATTAGTCAAACAACATAAATAACTTTATTGGCCATGGTTGTAATGGAGATATTCTCTCCTGTATCAACGATAAGAGCCGGATCAAAATGGAAGTTGTTTCACTTCTAAAAACAATTCATTTGGCATTGAACTTTGCAATGAACACCTTGGTCTGCAGAGAAGTTAAAGTAACATGCTGTCATAATGTATCTTGTAGCAAACAATTTGAATCATTTCTTTCCTTTTAATCCTACCAATAATCACCACATGAACACTCCCCATCCTTAAAATGGTGAAAGCGGTTCACATCCCTCACAATTATCTCCCTTTGAACGATCTTTGAAATAAATTTTGTGGCTGTGTGACAATCTATACATACTCTAAGGTTTTTAATCACACGAATGGTAGTTCCTGGAGTAGTACTTATGATGCCAAATGCTATAGCTAATCTTTCACTATGTCCACACAAAACAATTTTTTTCTGCTCTTCCTCGATGTCCTGAACAACATCTTCAATGTTGGGTATGTAACCTTCCCTCTTCATCTTCTCAGATAGAAATTCCAAAGCCTCAACTATCTTATCATACCATGGATGAGATTTGTCATGTGCAACAAATGTATGCAACTTACTCTTTACTTCAATCCAGCTACATGCAGGTTGCTTCTTCATCCCTTTATCCTTCATGTCCATTCTTAAATTGGCTGCTTCCTTCCACCTACCAGCAGCCGAATAAATGTTAGACATAATAACATGAGATCCCATGTTCTTGGGTTCGAGCTCAAAAATTTTTGCAGCTACTTTTTCAGCTAGTTGAGTATTCTTATAAACCCTGCAAGATCTCAATAAGGTGGACCACACACTTGCTGTTGGCTTGATGTGCATAGTGCAAATGAAATCATAAGCTTCATCTAATCTTCCAGCTCGACCAAGAAGGTCAGCGATGGCTGCATAATGTTCCAGGTAAGGTCTTATACCATAGTTCTTTGACATGCTATTAAAGTAATTCCAGGCATCATCAACCAATCCAGCATGGCTACATGCTGTCAAAACAGCGACAAATGCCACGTGATTTGGCTTTATATTTTTCTCCTCCATTAGCCGGAACAAACACAGAGCTTCTTCTGCTGGCCCATGCAAAGCATAGCCCATGATCATTGCAGTCCAAGACACCATATCGGGTACCTGCAACTGATCAAATACACATCGAGCAAGACCAATAATTCCACATTTGGAGTACATGTCAATGAGTGAGCTTGCAATGAAGACATTGTGATCAAAAGCAGACCGGATCACATGCCCATGAATTTGCTTCCCCAGCCGAAGTGTTGTTAGATGAGCACAAGCTGGCATGATACTGCTAAAGGTTGGAGGCAAGGGTTTTATTCTCAAGAGCAACATCTCACGAAATAACCTGAGCCCCTCATCGCCCATTCCATTCTGCACGCACCCTGCAATTATTGAATTCCATGATATGGCATCTGGTTTCGGCAAAAGATCAAACACTCGGAGCGAGTACTCAATTTTGGTGCAGTTGGCATACATGTCGATCAAGCTACTGCCGATGAACACGTCCACAGTTAATCCATGCCGGATGGCAAAACCATGGATCTCCATCCCCTTGTGCACATCCACATATTCGGCAAAGATCGGAAGGATACTAGACAAGGTGAACGAATCTGGCTTGAGACCATCCTTTCCCATCTCCCTAACCATCGCCAGAGCTTCATCATACTGGCCACTTTCTGCAATCCCTGCTATAAACGTATTCCATGAGATCAAATCTCGCCTCGGCAACTCGTCGAACACCTTCCTTACACCACTCATAGCATCGTCATCGTCGCTCGAGACAGAAAATTTGCAGTACATATTCAAGAGGGCGTTGGCGGTGTACACACCGGAGCTCAATCCGGAACGCAGCAAGAACGCGTGGACAGAGCGCCCGAGGGCGGCGTCCCGCAGAGCGGCGCATGACTTGAGGACGGAGGGGAAGACGTCGGCAGGAGGAGGCAGGCCGGAGGCGCGCAGGCGTCCGAAGACGGAGAGGGATTGGCGGAAGAGACCACGCGCGGCGGAGGAGTGGATGAGGGACTTGAAGCACCGAGGGGAGGGAGGGAAGGGAGCAGCGGCGAGGGCGACGAAGGCGTCGGCGGCGAGGCCGAGGGAGGAGTAGATGGAGAGGACGAGAGGGGTGGAGAGGGCGCGGCCGCGGGTTGTGAGGAGATGGGCGTGGAGCTGCTGCGCTTGGGGCCGCGTGTGGACTTCGGGGAGGAGGCCGTCGAGGGGGGTCTCGTCGGAGTGGCGGCTGGTTTGCATTGCAGTGCTGCGGACTTGCAGTATGTGGCCCGGTGGAGGGAAATGAGCATTTGAAAGCTCAAAAGGAAATATGGGAAAAAACAAAATAAGTGGGTATAAATCAATCAATGATTCATTTTCGATTAATGTAATTTTGGTGGCGAATTTGATGCTTATCTAATTACTTCAAAATAAAATTATATTTTTTAAAATATCCAAAAATATATATAATTGTGATAAAATTATTTAATTTTATATTATTTAAAAAGTATTTTATCGGATTTTTCATTGTGAATATCATTTAATGTTCTATTACACTCAAGGATTTCTGTGTACTAAAAACAATTGCAATTTTGTTGCATATTATTGTAAGCAACATGATCGAGTTCACTAAGCCGTATTTGATTGGAGAGTAATTCGGAGTATACCTTTATTTGCTTTATTCAACTGGGCATTTTACTCAAAAGGTCAAGTTACGTTGAAGAAAAAATTAAGCTTCGTATGTTCTTGCCTAAAGATATTTTTTGGGTTGATGATTCTGATCCCTCTTTCTATTCAGGTTCACAAGCAAACAATAATTGAAGTGGCTGTTTTTTATTCGCAAAAATAATATAACTATAATAGATATAGTTAATAGTTGTCCAATGGGACAATTATAATAAGAAATATGAGCGATAAATAATTTCAGCCCTTACCAATAAAAATCGAGATAAAATGATAAGTAATTTCTGCTCGGTATGAGATTTTGAGTTTGAATGTCTCTCGATATAAAGTATTTTTATTAAAAATTTTATATGTACGTGTAACTTATGATGACACAAATTAATTAAAATAAAATTTTAAATATTATGATGGCAATCGAAAAAATAATTTCAATCTTTCCTCTAGGAATGACAGTGAGACTATATTTTATACTCCCCGTCCACGATCCAAAAAAATAATAGTATCTACCTACTTAAATAAGTAGCACCGTATTATTTATTATATCCACCATAAGATGTTAGATCTATGGTGAATATAAGATTTTTTTTCTTAAATAATTTGTTAAAAGTTGTTAGATCTACCGTATATCTAACATCCTACGATTAATAAAATAAGTAGTACGGTGCTACCTATTTAAGTAGGTAGCACATCTATTGAACACTTTTGTATAAGTTACAATTACAATAAATGTTGTAATATTTTATTAATGATATTCAATTAATTATTTGATAAAAATAAAAATTTGTTATAAAATTATATTTAATAATTAAATAATGTTAATTTTAGGAGAGTTAATCCCATCCTTGAACTAATAATGTGAAGTTATCCTCAAATTCAAGAAATTCCTACGGCCCGTTTAATTCGAGGATGAGAGCTGAATTAAAATCTTATTTTCAATATTTCAATCAAACAATTTTAATTTGTGAGTCTACGTGCAATTATTGCAAGAATAAGATAAAAGGATATGACACCGTGTTCAATATCATTCCAGGAACATTCTACTCCATGTGGGTTAAGGAGATGAAAACAAATGTTGAGGCGATAAAAATTTGTTCTCAAACAAAATGATTGCATCCAAATGGAGCCTACGAGACCCCTAAAGTCCAAGATTTTTTATCAGTCTACTCGTATATCCTCATTTTTTTAGTAAAAAATGAATAATAGAATATTATTAACGGCAATACTAGGATTTAAATTGCTATGAGAAGGCAAAAAAAAACTGATTTCATATTAGCATCTTAGTTTATTATCTTTATGTTGAATTTTGTTCCTACTTTTTAGATTTATATTGAAGATCATGAAATGAGAGTGTAAACTTTTTTGCATTTATATATAAATTTGATATATGTTTTAATATTAAATTTAATAACTAACATATAAAAAGGAAAGCAAAAAAATTGTGGTTAAGGAGAAAATTTTAGACGCAATGATTAAGATTAAAATTTTATTTTTATATTTAAATCAAATAGCCTTTTTGTTCTATTTAGTGGATCCCATAATATTAATAATGCATGAAATAAAAAATAGAGATCAAATTATTCTTTCGCTTCTTTGAATTAAGCTTATTTTTTATCTCGCTTCTTTGGATTAAGCTTATTTTTATTAAAAATAATTCATGAACAGTCCATTCGAAAATTTGTTTGATTTAAATATGATGAATAAGATCTTAATATTAGTTTTGTTCTCCAAATAAATAAGACCTGAAAATTATTTAAACGATTTAAAAAAAATCTCAAAACTCCACCCAAATCTTGGCCCTTAAGCATGATCAATTTTCACATGAATCTTTGGAAATACAGTTTTTTTAGCTTATTCGGGACCTCTTCCTAAATATGATGTTATAATTATAAATCTTATATATCAGTATATTGGATTCCTTAATGTGCTGTAGTGCATAATATCAATTGGATCAAGGGTGGGTTCATTTTATCAAACTCTTTGTACCCCGAGTAAATACTAATAAAAGGTGTATATTCAGATGCTATAATATATCGTTATTTAGAGCTACAAGTCCTGTACTTATCAAAAAATTATCAATATTTTTATTAAGAAATAGAATGTTAAAATAGAAATTACAATATTAATAATTTTTATAATAATAGTTTTATGTGCCTCGCGCACACCTTTGTTGGAGCTCCTCGCATTTCAATTCACATGCGATCCTTACACTTTTTATTGCCTTTCCGGCCTTCACAACACTGTTTATATTTTTTTTATTTGTTAGATTTCTTGCCTTACTAATAATTGCAACTATGCAAACAAATATAAATTAATCCTTTCTCTCCAAAAATTATGCATGTTCTTGTCTTCTTTATCTTATTATGTTAGCGTCATATCATCCAAAATCTTTGTGCATATAATGGACTCTGAATTACTTCTATGCTATTGACGTTCCACCAAATGTTCATAATTCCTTTGAAATACAAGCTCATGATATTGCAAATGAAGTACATGTCATTCAGTTTCAAATGCCTTTTTTGTGAAATATCAATTCTAACCACCTACATGTGACAACTATGTCGGCACCTAAATGATTTATTATTTAAGGTCATTTGAATATTAATGTCATGATACTTAGATAGAGAAAATATATGTATAGAACGTATAAATATAGCATATTTGTAGTGTACGGGTATATATGTGTGTAAAGAGAGATATTAGCATGTACATATAAATTATAATTGTATTATGCATGTGTGTGCTATGAGATTTTGAATTGATATAATTTTAATCTAACTACGAATATTATCTTTGTTTTGATCTGTTGAATAAAAAGATTTAGAATAACGTGTGCAATCACACACATAAACAAATATATATATATATATAATATATATATATAAAATATTTGTGCAACGCTTTATATTATAACGCAGTCCACTCTTTTTCGCATTGCATATAAATATTTTGGTGTGAGCTTATATTCATAGGCTCACACTAATAAGTCTATAAAAAAATGTGAGAAAAAATAAAATACTGTAAAATATATATGCGCGTGTATTTTTTCGATTAAATATATTTTCTTTTCAGCCGAAATGATATATTATCTCCATAACCGCCTTTCATGATTTTCTCTTTGTTAATTATTCATTTATTTGACACCTTATATAATGCTGTGATATTATGAAAGTTCAGGTTATAAATGAGTTGGTATTGTTTGAATTTTGTTTTATTCAAAATTCTTTGTCGTTACATTATAGTTGTTGAAAGTGAGAGTGCTCAACTTTTTCTCTGTGGACCTATGGCTCCAATTTGTATATTGTTCCACCAAGCATAGATTACCTCCAACTTGTTTAAAAAAAGCAACATATTTCCTTGTTCGTAATATGCTATATATATGCAACATCAGTCATCTATCCTTTTTTTTTTACTTAATGCCAAGTATTTGTTTAATATGTTTCTATCATAATAATAATAATCTTTTATATATATTATCAAAATGAACGAATTATTACAACAACAAAAATCATAATTTTTTGACATAAAAATAACTAATATCATTATTGTAGATATCTTTTAGTATTGTTATTTTGAATTTCTTTTGAACAATAGATATATCATTTTATTTTAACAATGTTTTTTAACAAACAAATATATCATTTTACACTGAAAATATAATTGAACTAACTAGCTTACCTACATTTATATCTATGTGCATGTATGAATAAAATAAAAAAATAAATAAAAGTCTTAATTCAAGTAAGTTAAGAAAAAATATTTAAGCCATTATTTTTGAAAAAAAACTAACTGGTATTTATGTTAGGTCTCCTTCTATTATTATTATTATATTATTTTATTTTTCTTTTGAACAAAAAATATATAGTTTTATTGTAACAATATATTTGGAACAAAACTATATCCCTTTATCCTATCAATACATTGAATCAAATAATTTATCTATATTTATATTGATATCTATATTTATAAGAAAATATTAATAATTTAAAATAAACCCTAATTTAAGTAAATCAAGTAAAAAGTTTTTTTATTATCCTTAGAATTACTTTTTTCCCTGGAACAAAAAAAATGTAAGAAAATAATAATCATTTGAAAAGAGTCATAACTCAAGTAAATTAAGAAAAAAAATCTGATTTATTATTTGTTTTGGATTTCTTTTTTAAATCTCAAAAAAAATATATTTATAAAAGTCTAATATCTAATTATTTCTTCCTAAAAAGGCAAATTAATAATATTTAAAAATGTCATAATATAAAAAATAAAATTCTAAATTATTGTTATTGGAATTACTTTTTCTGGAAAAAATGAAAAATTGTCGATAAGATATTAATATAAATATAATTATAATTATTATTAGATCCAAAATAAAAAATATACCAGTTTATTCTACCAATATATTTTGAACAAAAAAAGTCTATATCACTTTATCCTTACGGTATAATAGAACTAACTAATTTATCTATATCTAAATCTATATTAAGAAAATAAGAATTATTTTAAAGGACTCCTAGTCCAAGTAAATATGATAAGGAAGATACGATATGATTTTTAAGAAGTAGTAAAATAAAAAGATGATAAAATAATAATTAAGAGAATTTTATTTATACTATATTAAAAAAGATTATTTGAGAACAAAATTATCACTACTTTTTCGTAGTTTCCGCATGTGAAATCCGCAGAGGTATATCACGCAGGGATATATACTAGTAATAATAGTGATAATAGGAAATTTTCTTACAAATAATTTGTCCATGTGGTAAGTGAAGTGAATGTCTTAAAACTATAACCATAGTCATTTAAACTTGTGTACATCATAATTCAGATAAAAAAAGAGTTCCATTAATTCAACATTTCTTCGAATATTAGGATTACATTTAACAGGGAAAAGTCAAGTAGACGAATGTACATGGGAAACTCCTACTCAAGTTCATAAATCACTAAAGCTTTGGATGCTTCATATATTAAGTGATTTTAATTATTCAATGATCTAACTGCGTTAAAACACAAAGTCATTTTTTTTAAAATTAATTCTAAATCTATATGATGATATAAACCATGGAGAACTTTAATTCTGTGTTCTGTCTTGAACCTTGATGAGCTCAAACTTGTTAAGTAGTTAACCTTTGCATTGGTGTAACCAAATCTACATGATAAAAAAATCCACATGATCCAAAAAATAAATCTATTAATTCCAACATGATGGATAGAAAGTAAGGGGAGGAGTATGATGCATGAAAAGATTTTGTGAATCGTGATATAGATTATAGACATCATGACACTTGCTTTTGTTAGAACAAGTTAATTACATTAGAGATGTGTGAACTCATCTTAAGTGCATGTTGCATATTATTTAGTTTTTGGAATACTAAATTATCAAAATCTTGAAGTTGATGATTTGTTTCTTTTTTTTAGATCGTAATGGCACAACATGAGTTGTAAATTATACCACATCCAAGTCATTCAATATCAAATTAACTATTTGCATATTGGTTTTCACCATCTAAATCCCATAGAATGCAAAACATTCTTACTCGATTTCGATGTTACATTGGAGACTTATATTATAATAGTAATCAATAATTTATGCCCCTCGCAAAAGTAAACAAATAAATAAATCGCACATTAATTACTTAATTTGTATTCAAGACTCAATAGGCAAAAAAAAAATCAACCTTTTATCATACGTGCATCCATCAACACAAGTCCCAATATTTTTTTCCTTTTTTCCAAACAATAAAAAAGGAATTATTCTTTTATAAATAAAAAGTGAGATATTTTTTCAGCACTTTCTTAATTAAAACAACTTGGAATATGAAATGCACGAGGCACAATACGAAGCTTCGTATTTTCCTTGAAAAGCAAGAAAAAAAAGGAATGGAATTACTTGTATAAATATTAAATGTAAACCCCGCACCAAAAAACAACATCCGAAATTCCAACATTTTGAAACTTTATATACAATATTCAATTAAATATGTTTTGAATTATTGAATTCATTGGATTCTTTTCAATTATTTTGGGAAAAGAACAAGAAAACGTGGGAAAAGATTAATTAAAAAGATCCTAATCATATAATGTCAAACAATATATGCTACTCATTATGATTAATATATTATAATATATCTTTATAAAAAATTTTTGGTAAGTCAACAAAATGATTGTACGTGGGCTGAAATAGTGATGGTGTTTTTTATTCTCCAAAAGATGGCTCACTAGAAAAATAAACAAAAAATATAAAATATCAATGATTGAAATATAATATTTTTTTATAAAATATTCTTCTTGGACTCTTATATTCATGATATTCTCATTGCGCATGGATAGACATATTGAATATATATAAATTTCAATATACCAATTATATTTTGATTTACTGGATACTATGTTATGTTATACTTTAATATAATATAATGTCTTTTATAAAAAAAAATTTAAGTCACCACAAACGAATGTGGGCTAAAAATAGTGATTAGATCTTTTGTTTTGTTACAAAAGATAGCTTTAAGAAAAATAAATTTAAAAACATAGGGGCATAAAAAGGTTTACGGATCGAAATTACATGTAGGAATTAAAAATTCTATGAAGCATTTTTCGTTAGTATTAATATAATTGATGATTAGGATGTAACTATTTTCTGAGTTATAATATAAGGCAGAGTTTGCAGGGAGAACAACTGTGAAATGATGCCCTCTCAAACATTAGTCTATTATTTCATATTAAATTTTATAATTATTATTTTTGAAAAAAATATAATTATTATTAATATTGACGAATAATTAATATCCAGCTAATGCTCACTACTATTGTCAATTACTAAAGTCATTAAATATTTATATAAAATAATAATAACATCAAATGAAGTCTTAGACAACATTTATTTCATTAAAATGTTTTGGAAAAAAATCATCTTTGATTTTCTGAAAAGAAAATTGACTTTTTAATTCATCGGAAAAAATGTTAAAAAATATAAATTAATTATGCATATCACATGTGATGAGAGATAACTTCATGAAAGTGATTTTTTGATCAATCACAAAATTTTAACGTCATAATTTTTTTAATTAAAAAATATAGAATAGGCGGGAACTTTCTGAAGTAAAGTAAGTGGTTGTTTCAAATCTGGTTTTGTTTTTTTTAATAAGTTAATTAAAAAAAAATTGGTCGCCTTTTGAACATATATATGATTTTAATACCTAAAAAAATAAGATGCTCGATACATTTTTGTCGAAGAGACGCGTGGAGAAGTAACAAATTGGTAGAAAAATATATATATTTTTAAAAGTAACTCTATTTAAATATAAAGAAGATTAGGGAAAACTATTAGGTAGGTTTCTTATAATGCAAATCAAAGAATTTAATTTTGAAGGTCTACGATTAAATATAAAAAATTAAATTTCTTTTTAAAGATTCGGTTGCAAAATGTCAAAATCTATTTAGTAAACTGCTAAGGACTCCATTTTATCTAAAAATATATTATTATAGATGTTAAAATCATAACTAATGTCTAATAGATATAAGCTAATTTATCTTTACAAGTATACTAGGATGAACCTTTTAGTGAATACTTTTTCGACACAAAATTATATATATATATATATATATATATATATATGTGGTTACTTTAAGGCAAGTGAAAGTATTTCATATTTTAGATTATATTATTCCTATTATTGATAATAAATTGTTGAGTTAGAAAATTCCAAAAGAACTTCAAATTAACTTTATAATAATATGGTATTAAAACTTTTAATCATTTCCCTATTTATAATAAATAAAGCTTGTAATTTATTTTAGATTTGACATAGGTATAAGTATAATAAATACGAGTCAAATCATAGCATATATAATTCAAGTTTTTTTTATAAAAGTAGTTAATAAACAATCTATAATTTTATTTTATTATTTTAAATATTGGACATTTATAGCTACAAAACAAATGAGATTGAAGTGTAGCATGCGATGTTGTAATTACAACCTGAAAAGTAAAAAAAAGTAAATATGATAAAAATAAAATATTTAGAAAAAATGTACATGAAATTTAGATATCAAATTACTAACTTATAAAATATTTTAAATGATTAAATACCCAAATATATAATAATTATTTTAAATGAGTAATAACTTATTTTTTAAAAAGAGTATGTATGAAATTACGATAATAAACATTAATATAGTTATTATATACATGTGACATATTTTAAAATTGTAATTATATTTTTAAATAAACTTATAAGTCTTGGGATTTCTTAGAAAATATAAGAAGTATATTACAAAAGTTATGTAAGATAGTAATATTTGCATAGAAGAAAAATCTTTTATAATAGAAAGTTTGTTTCGTAGGATAATAATATTTATATATCGAAAAAATATTTATTTAATAAGGTTTATGGTATATGATAATAAAAAATTGTTATGTAACATAATATTTGTATAAAAAAATATTTATATATAATTGAAAAAGCTTTAGTCCCATGTTTGAAGCCTATAAACAAAAAAAGATGATAATTTTTTTTAAAAGAGGTGTGCAAATCTAGATTAGGTTTATCTGTAATTAAAAAAAAATCTGTGGATCGAATTAGAAGCTCGGATAATAATATTTAAGCATATTTTAAGGGATTATTTATACATATACTAAAGGAAGTGTTATCAATGTTGTAGTAATTATTTTAAAAGAGCAAATCAAATAATAATAATAATAATAATAATAATAATAATAATAATAATAATAATAATAATAATAATAATAATAATAATCTGTATACAAAATATAGATAAAAATGTTTAGCATATCTTATAAAAGTCATATAAGATAATAGTATTTGCATACTAAAAATATTTTATATACAAACAAGTTTATTGTGTAAGATAAAATATTTATATAAGAAAATATAAAAATACATGTTAATAGACTAACTTAAAAGAGTTTAACTTTAACTTTCATTGAAAATATTAACCAAGCAAATAATAATACTAATATTTTTGTTTAAACTAAATAACTTTTTTAACCTTACGCCATACCACCTCCACGTCAGCCCGTTTTGTAGCTTTCTTTGCTCTTCCCTTCTTTTCCTCCTCCCCCCAAATCCAAAATTAAACCCATCGTCCCGACAACAAACTAAAAGAAAGAAAGAAATAAAAAGAAGAGGCAAAAAAACCGAACCCAACAAAAATCCAAATCAGGGAACTATTTTTCTCGCCATCTTCCTTCCTTCATCTCTCCCTCCACCGACTCCGTCTCCCTCCTTTTCGGACCTCCGATTCCCTCTCAGATTTCTCCACAGGGCTTCCGATCGGGCTCGTCGCCGCGGTTCTGCGGCAATGCGGATTGCCTCGCGGTGCTCCGCCGGCGCCGGAGGCGGAGATACTTAGGGAGGAGGACCGTCCCCGGCTCCTCGATTCTGCTCAGGAGGGGCTTCTGGAGGAAGCTCCGTGGTGATCGCGGAACCGGCCGTGCTGGTAAATGCCTTCGATATGATTCGGAGGTAATTGTAGCGGGTTCTTCGGTGCGGAGTGGATGCGAGACGGATCTCGGCGAATCCGCTGTGTAATTTTGCGATTTTGGCTGTTAGGGCTGCGAAGGGCTTCCGTCGGTAAATTGCACCTGGGAAGGTGTGGCCTTTTGTTTTCCGGCTTGGTTTCATGTAGTTTGAGCAATTTCTTGATTCCCGATATTTGTATGATTGGATTTTATTGTGGTTATGATTGAGAAGGGCTCTTCCCTGGAGGATTTTTCGCTCAATAGTTTGTAGCATTGGTGGAAGCGTCCTATTTAACAGCGATTGGTGCTGAGAGGGTGATAGATTCGTTAGTGATTTTTTGCTCGTTCTTTCGCAGATCTCTGCTATAGTTATTTGGAGTCAATAATGGAGCACGTCATTGGGGGGAAGTTCAAGCTTGGGAGGAAGATTGGAAGTGGATCTTTCGGAGAGCTGTACCTTGGTATCTTTTGGCTTTTGCATTTCATCATGTCGTGATTTTGCCAGTTCATTATCTTTATTTTTGTTAGTCTGATGTTGAATCACTGGAACTAATTTGGTGCAGGTGTAAACATACAAAGTGGGGAGGAAGTTGCTGTCAAGTTGGTATGTTTTGAAAAAATCAATCAAGGAATGTGCAGTCAGAAAAAAAAAAAATTATAATAAAAATATTCCTCTGTTTTGATCCTTGTTGACTTCATACAGTTGGATCAATTTGTACCAGCTGGCGTCTTATGATTACAAAGAATAATCTTCAAACTGTAGAACATATATTCATGTTGACTGCAGCTCATCAAGCTTCATTCGGTGACGATCAGTAAAAGAAAATTGCTGAAGTTTAAAAACCAAAAATTCTGTAGTGTGATGTTTATATATTGTGCCAAATTTTAATAATTTGTCCGATCTCCACATTTTTCAGACTTAGATCTTTCTCTGTTTATAGCAGTCATGTGATACAATAATTATGTGACTTGCACCTTCTTCACTCCCAACTACCAATGTTCGAAACTACTGAGTGTTTTCTCTTTAACATGTTTTAGTGACATTTGATACACAGTTGAGGCCTGAAATTGATTTGTGAAAATTGGTTTATGATGACATGGCAACTGCAAAATATATTATTTCTATTGTGCCACATGATTATTAATGCTTAATCTCACATCATTACAATATAACAGAATTTAGTACAGAACCATGGGCGTTATTTTCTTCACCTTGAGTTTGAATCACTTGTGGATCTCATTTTGCATGGTGGTTTGAATGTTATGTTGATCTCATTACAATTTATTTATTCATTTGTCAGGAATCTGTTAAGACAAAGCATCCTCAGCTTCACTATGAGTCCAAATTGTATATGCTTCTTCAGGGTGGAAGTAAGTTCATGCCTTTTTTTAACTTTTAATAACTGTTAATCATCTGTTGGCCATGTTGTCTTATTTCTTTTGTATTGCACTTCTTAATGCAGATGGAATTCCACATCTGAAGTGGTTTGGTGTGGAAGGAGACTATAATGTAATGGTTATTGATCTTCTTGGCCCAAGTTTGGAAGATTTGTTTAACTACTGTAATCGAAAATTTACTCTGAAAACTGTACTTATGCTTGCTGATCAGTTAGTAAGTAATTGTTATCTCACTGTATGACACGTTCTATTCATTTGGATGTATTCAAAATCTGCAAAAACTATTCACTCGATAACCCTATTAGTGTTCTCATGCTTAGTCTTGCTAATTGAGCTTAATTGCTAAATTGATATCATCTCCTGATGTTATATAGATCAATCGAGTTGAGTACATGCATGGAAGGGGCTTTCTTCATCGTGACATTAAACCAGACAACTTTCTCATGGGTTTAGGCCGTAAAGCAAACCAGGTTTTTGTTCATAAATGTGCACGCTATAGTCATGTTTTAATTTTTCTTGTCATAGTTTATTATTCTTTGTATATCATATATACATGTTTTATGCTGTGACATGTCACATTAGTTCAACTTGTAGTGGGACTTAAAATGTCATATAGTTTTCAAATCCAAAAGTTTTTGGTTAAACAACTCACTTTCTAGTCATGTTGTAGACTTTCTTATCATAGTTTATTATTCTTCTTATATTACATATACATGTTTTGTGCTATGAAATGTTACATTAGTTCAACTTGTAGTGGGACTTAAAATATGATAGAGTTTCCATATTAAAATGTTGTTAGTTAAACAACTCAGTATTCAGGGAAATTGCACTTTCTAGGCGAATTATTATTTGCTCATAAAAGATAAACTCTTGGATAATTTTCACTGAATAAAAGGTTGTGGGTATATCTTTTTCAACTCTTTTGTAAAAAGTGTGTTCTTTTTGTTGTTCTTTCACATATTACGTCATTCTCCTATTTGTTCTAATGAGGATTTTGGATATCACCTTAGAAACAAATGTTATGTGTAAGTCTCCTTCACGTGCAACTAATTGCATTATAATTTACCAGGACTAGCCTTTTCAGGCTATATGCTAAATGCTTGCTTAATCTATGTTAACCTATTGGAAATAGTCACTGGAGCTATGCACCAAATGCAATTTTATTTATGATCTCTTTGGCAGGTTTACATCATTGATTATGGTCTTGCAAAGAAGTATAGGGATCTTCAAACTCATAAGCACATTCCATACAGGTGATGCATTGGAATTTAAGATTTTGATGTCAGTTTAAACAAGCAGTTAATTTCCCATGTAAATCTGCTTGTTCTATTTGGATCATTCTAAAGTATATTGCGTGTGCTTGTGTTGATGGAACTAAGAGCATTGTACAGAACTTTCTTTGTTTTGTCGTCACACTTGGGAACAAACAAAATGACAACATTGCTACTTGAAGGTTTAAACCTCGTTTTAGTTATTTTTTTATAAGGTTTTAGTTGTTCTATACATCTTTAGGTCGACTATTACTTGAATTATTCATTGATTCTTAAAACAATTTTAGTGCTCAATTTTATCTCCAATAATTTTTTAATTCTGTAACCTTTAAATTGTTAAGTTTATCTTCCAAAGTCATCCTTTAATTGATTTAGAAATAGTAAAGTGATGTTAAACTAAACTCTAAGTTCTAACAAAATTTTGCCATAAAAAAATAGCTAAAAGTTTACTAAAGATGCCACAAGGTCATTATGCCATTCAATTTACATAGAATCTCACTTTTTAAGTATAACCCTCTTGTAGATATGTGTTTATAGAGTCATAAGAAAACATCCTACTGACTCCTCAAGAAACCTCACTGTAACAAATATAAAACTTAGGTGAAAAAATTATTTGTATTTCAATTAAATAATTAAGCAATATATTTTCTACTGCACATGTCCATTAAACAAAAAGGTTTTCTGCGTAGATTATTTAATCTGAGACCTGCAGGTTCTCAATTCACATCAAACTTTGCTTCTGACTTTCATTGTATGTGTGTAACTTAACACTCAAAAGTGTTCCTTGCATTCCTTTTTGTATAACTAACCTAAAACATAAATCATTGCTCATCCATTTGACATTAGATACTAATGCCTATTTTCTGAATATTCATACATTTTATTCACAAATTATATTATTTTGCTTTTATCATTTGTCCTACTGTTATCAGTGAAACTACATCAATAAATTGATGGTTATACAGGGCAATCATCCTTTACCTTTTCAAAAAAAATATCAGTGAAACATGGTCTTTATGTATAGGGAGAACAAAAACCTAACAGGAACAGCACGCTATGCCAGCGTCAATACTCATCTCGGAGTTGGTATGTTTCGTGCTCAGCTAAGTTTTCTGGCAACCTCTTTTTGTTTCTGTTACAATTTGGCATATGTTTGCTATTGTTCATTTGTCCACAGAGCAAAGTAGGAGAGATGATTTGGAATCTCTTGGCTATGTGCTCATGTACTTCTTAAGAGGAAGGTTAGTATATGATAAAATGATAGCATGCCCTTTTTCTTTATTTTCTAAATAAACAATATCATGTTAATTATGTTCTCATCAAGGCCAGGGTATATGTATTAACATATACTTCTATTTTCTCCAGCCTTCCTTGGCAGGGTCTGAAAGCTGGAACCAAAAAACAAAAGTATGATAAAATCAGTGAAAAAAAGATGCTTACTCCGGTTGAGGTAATCTCTGATGTTAATTAAGTTATGTTTTTATTCAACTCCTTGGTTGGTAGTTTAATTTTAATTTTATTGAAAGGTTGACCAAATATTTCTGCCAACTAGGTTCTTTGCAAATCATATCCAACTGAGTTTGTCTCCTATTTCCATTATTGCCGATCATTACGGTTTGACGACAAGCCAGATTATTCTTATTTGAAGAGACTCTTTCGCGACCTCTTTATTCGAGAGGGTAAATGGATTTTGATGCTTCACTATTTAATTTCTCATGCCAGCAGATTTGGGTGTGTTAAGATAGATAATTTTTAATGCCATTGATTTCTCCCCATGTTATTTAATATGTATTGCAGGTTATCAGTTTGATTATGTCTTTGACTGGACAGTATTAAAGCATCCTCAGGTATCTGCCAATACTAGAACTCGGGTAAGTTAAGTTGTAGAGTTTGTCGACGCAGACTATTGGCCTATTTGAGGTGCTCATCTTTTATATCTATTCGCAGCAATCCAATGGAAGGGCAACTGGAGCTGGTGGTCCATCTATTGAGAAGGCAGAAAAGATTTCAGGTTTAATTTTTATGTTCGGACAATACCCTATATGGTTAGACCGCATTTAACTATTAACACTGCTTTTTTAAAATTTTATTTTCTCAGTTGGCCAAGAGATACGTGATAGATTCTCAGGTGCTGTGGAAGCATTTGCTAGAAGAAATGCATCTAGTTCAGGCCATCATGGAGATAACCCAAGGAATAAAATTTTGGATGATTCACTTTTCTCACAAAAAGAATCAGTAAGTCATATCAAATGTACATATTTATCGGAGCTCTCTTGATGCTCATGGATGATGAATTAGAATTAATGTCAAGTCTTTCTAGTGGGTACACTGGTATGTTGCTTCTCTTTTGATTTCATGAGTTCATTAAACGCGGAATATCAAACCATAGGTAGTGACTGTTTCATGCTGTCTTGGATGCTTATTCTAAGAGATTTGGCTCCCGATGTATGCAAATTTAGAAGTCAAGCATTTTCTTTAAAAGAGTTTTCAGAAACATATTTATGTTTGAACCTACTTTCATTTATCTGTTTATATCATAACTTTTTTGGTGTGGATGCATATTCTCTTGAATAGGCAAAAGATCAATCTTAGTCAACTCACAGCAAGAGAACTGTGACTTTCTATCAACCATTCTGAGTTGTTAATCTTATCCTTCAATTCTCTTATCATATTTGCCTTCTGTTATTTCTCTCTTTAGCCATAACTCTAGTTATCAAAGTGGTAATTACTACCTTCTTGAGATATTGGGGAGCACTTTATCCACCATTAGAAGGAAATTCCATCAATGCTAGCAAAGACTGTTCTGCTAAGTGCGTTGAAGTGTTTTCTCTTTCATTATTTTCCTTTAACATTCATCTTATGATATTTTTCTTTATATCAGATTTTTCCTGCACTTCATGTGGAGTTTACGTAGATATCTGTGATTTTGTTTGCTTGCCTAATTTCTGTGTCATTGCAATGTTCTCTTGTGTTTGCTTTATAGGTTCCTGATTCAGACAAAGCTCGTGCATCCTCTTCTCGTAATGGCAGCACATCAAAAAGGGCTGTCATGTCAAGCAGTCGGCCAACCTCCTCTGGGGAACTCAGTGAGCAGCAACACAGTCGCTCGAGCCGGTTAGTTTCAAGCAGCAGCGGTAGCCGTCCATCCATTGTGCAAAGGCTTCATCATTCTGCAGTTGAACCAAGGTCGTCATCACTCTCTAGATCTGCTGCTGCAGCACGTGGTGCTCGTGGGGATCCAACTCTGAGAAGCCTCGAGTTCCTTTCAATCAGTGCTGAGAGGAGAAAATAAGGAAATGGTGCTCGAAGAAAGATCACTGCTCTTTCAAAGGTACAAGATATTGTTCATACATTGGGACGATTTTAGGGCCTTTCTCTCAATGAATCTCGTTCTGTAATTTTATTTTTCTACTGGCGAGGGAGCAATCAATCAGGATATACTTGCACAACTGGGTTTACTTATAGCAGCCAAATCTTAAATGGCCACTTGGTAATCAAGGTGCTGAATATCAAGCTGGTTTATGATTACTGTTATTACGAAGAATCAAATGTTCAGGTTTCCCTACCCATCGCTTGTTGTAAAAGAAGACAACCATGTCCAGGGACATTGTTTCGTATAACACTTTTCGAATAAACTACAATTTGGAATGTGTTATGTTTCTATATCTACTTTCAAATCGATGTGTTATGATTAATTTACCTTGGCTGATATGAGCGAGGAAACAGAATAACAGTGTCATGTTTAAGGGTTATCTTTTTATATCTCTCGACTTCTTTTCTTAAAGTTATACATGCCTTGAGCTATATATTTTTTTCTTTATTTTTAATTTCTTATTTTCTTTATCTGTTTAAACTTTTTTTTTTAAATTTGACACTTTTCCTTTTGTCTATTAGATGATAATTTTACCCTTTCAAAATTGTTTACTTTGACTTTTCTTTCATTTAATCAAATTGTATACTTTTTTCGATTATAAGGCATTTTTTGGTTGAAATTAGTAAGACAATTTTAGATGGACAAGAAACATTATGATTCAAGGTAAATAATGTGTATTATCTTATTCCTCTTAAGTCTTTCCCTCGAACCATATGCTATTGTCCTAACATAAAAAAAGAATATTAGGGCTTTCTAGATGCACTCTGAGCATATGTTATCCGAACATGAACCATAACCAGTTAACATTAAGTACGTAGTTGACGAAATGTGACCACAAAAAGAAATCAATATTAGTTTTAAAAAAAATAAAAAAAAAATAATTTATAGATTTTATTTGAGGTGCCATAATTTGCTAAAATAATAACATATTGCATTTGAAAAAAAAGGTAAAAGAATTGTGTTTTATCACTTCTTTATGTTTGACATTAAGATAATAATTCAATGAAAATATTATTTATTTGTTCAATGAGTTGCATATAATTTTGGAAAGGTTTTTTTTTTTTTCACTCACATCCCTCTTGTTTTATGAGAAATGAAATTAATTAATATATTTCTTTTAAGTGAGTGTCATTTGCAAAAAAAGAAGAAGATATTTTTGTTCCTTTTCGTAATCTATAATGTCGAGAAAATTTGTCCCGCCATGCAGACGAACCCATATCCGCCACGTGCTCATAGCAATCCCCAAAACTCTACATGACAATAAACTTAACTTGTTCATTAACAATTATGATCAGAACATAGAATGAGAACATGACAATATAATAGATCAACATAAGATGAAATCAACAGAAGACTTATAGAATTACGACACATGTGCGAATCAACGAAAGACATCAACTCGATTAATAGATGACTTGATTCAAGAAACTTGATTTTTAAACATACACAAACTTTTCCATAAAGGCAATTGACAACACAAGGGAACATACATTAAAAGACCAAAGATGATACAGAGGTTTAATACAACATGACATAGCATAAACTAAACTCTAAGATGAATCTATAAACTTAACTATGTGTGACCTCCATCATGAGCAACACCATCATCATAAGCATCATTACTCCTTCTCACCTGTAAGATCTAGAAGCAGGGGACATCTGTCCCATTAAAGTATATAAAGTCCGAAAAATATGTGACTCATATCACCCATATATGCAAAGACCTACATGTAATATATATATAAACATAAATAAATATATAATATATCATTGAGTTTAATCCAAAACTTACTATCAATATATAATCATTCATCTTTTCTTTACTTTTGCTTCTTAGCCATTTATGTTCTTAACTGAAATTTAAGTCTATCTTTCATCTTTCTTATGCATTATCATTATAACGCATCTTTAATTTATCTTACTTTGCTTTACTTGGTATTATCGATATAATACTTTTTTAGACATGAACAACATACTTGACACCGACTTTCAATGCAAATAATCATTTTTTACTTAACTTTATCGTTCATATAATATTTTATTTTTAATCTTCTTATCATGTAACATCTTGCAATTAATCATCTAACTTCACATAATTCATCCTCATGGTCACATGTCCTTTTTTATCCTAACTGATTGGGGGTTGTTGTGCATATTGACTTATTTAGGCTGATCAGGCTAGGGATGCACCTTTGCACTCTCCTCCCATCCTTTTGATCTTTTAGGAACTTAATCCAAAGAAGTGTCCACCTGTTCGGCTGGGCGATGAGTGTTTACTCATTTAAATTAGATGTGCACTAGACTTATCTCAAACAATCTTTTTAATTACATATAACAAACAAACAACAAAAGCATAGCATGTTTAATCTTTTATGTCCTATTTATGGTTGAGCATGAAAATTGGTATCTAGATGATGGGAAATCATTATCAATGTTTTATATAGTAAGACAATGTAATATAAGGCATCCATACTACATGTTATTAAAGAGTTAAGAGCATAACATTTAAACCTATAAGCAACTACGATTGATTAGGGTGCACTGCGATTGAAATATGGTTGCTACGGGTGATCATAAATGCGCTATGATCAGACCTAGGAAAATGTTTCTCGCTACGGTTAAACCNCCTATAAGCAGCTACGATTGTTTAGGGTGCACTGCGATTGAAATATGGTTGCTACGGGTGATCGTAAATGCGCTATGATCAGACCTAGGAAAATGTTTCTCGCTACGGTTAAACCATAGTGAGACACTATGGTGAGGCCAAGAATTTACGATAGTCAGAAATAGGTTCACTACGGTTCGCAACTCTCCTCCCATCCTTTTGATCTTTTAGGAACTTAATCCAAAGAAGTGTCCACCTGTTCGGCTGGGCGATGAGTGTTTACTCATTTAAATTAGATGTGCACTAGACTTATCTCAAACAATCTTTTTAATTACATATAACAAACAAACAACAAAAGCATAGCATGTTTAATCTTTTATGTCCTATTTATGGTTGAGCATGAAAATTGGTATCTAGATGATGGGAAATCATTATCAATGTTTTATATAGTAAGACAATGGAATATAAGGCATCCATACTACATGTTATTAAAGTGTTAAGAGCATAACATTTAAACCTATAAGCAGCTACGATTGTTTAGGGTGCACTGCGATTGAAATATGGTTGCTACGGGTGATCGTAAATGCGCTATGATCAGACCTAGGAAAATGTTTCTCGCTACGGTTAAACCATAGTGAGACACTATGGTGAGGCCAAGAATTTACGATAGTCAGAAATAGGTTCACTACGGTTCGTAACTCCTCGTTATGAGCTACTTGTAACGAGCTCCGACTAATTATGGTTAACCTGTAGCGAGTCGTAGTTGCCCGGCCTTTCTTTCATTCACCCGTATAATCAAATTTCACACCAAAGAGAATTTATCTATGAGTTATTCTAAATCCTATCTTCCTACTTTTTGACACAAAATGAGGTTTAAACATATATGGTTTTAAGGTCATGAACATATAGATGAATCTAACAAACATCATGAAACAATTGCTCTAAGCCAATCATGCATTTTATTAAACAAGTAACACACATTACACATAATTCTGGTCATATGAACCCTAATAATGAAATTCAAATTTTTCCTACATTCTTCCTTCTCTACAAACATAATTAACTTCTATTGTACTTTGACACATCAAAATGAAAAAGTGGATCCCCTATTACATACCTCTTGATCAAATTCTTGCTCTAATTTGGAGTTATTTTTAATGCTCTTCTCATCCTTCTCCTCTTCACCTTTCTTGGATGCCTGCTCCCTCTCCGATTCTTTCTTCTTATGCTGGAAATTCAGCAATAGTTGTGAGATTGCTAGTTTCTCTTCCATGGCTATACAAGCAAGGTGAATTTAAGTCAAAATTCTAACATGAGAGAAAGTGGCGGCAAAGTATGCATTTATACTTTGGACGAGTGGTGCTGGTGGTTTAATGAGGGCATGATCGTCAAAATCAAACTGGACAACGACCCGAGAAGCTTCCGGACCAAGTTGGATCGATTAAATTGGATGATCGATTTAAAAATATTAAATTAAAATAAGATTTAATTTAGACGAGGAATAACAAATAATATGATTAAATACAAAAAAATACTCTCAAACTATATTAATTATAATCGATAAGAATTTTATTTGATCTAAAAACTATTAATGAAAATATATCTTAAGTAATTATTTATTCAAATATAAATATCAATTGAAGTATTTCTTTTATAACTAAAAAGAAAAAAGAAAAAAATAATCTAAAAGGCATTGAATTATTAATTTATTTCTCGGCCCAATCTCTCCCAGCCTAGTTTTTTTTTTCTATTTTACCATTGAACCGACTGGTTCACTAAAATTGACCTATTCAAGTTATTCAATCTTTTTTTGGTTTTTAATCGATTTTGATTGGTTCGATCCGGTTCAACCTTTATTTGATTTTGATATTGAACCAAGATCATCCTAAATCTTGATCGACGATCAAACCAATCAATCTGATTCAATTCAGACAACACCGAATGAGGGGTCTTTAAAGTGAAAAAAAATGAGCCCCACCTGTTTGATTTAGTTTTGAGCACTACATAAACATTAGAATTCAAGGAAGGTGCTACCTACTTAAGCAGATAACACCGTACTACTTATCTTATCAATCATAATATATTAAATATACGGTAGATCTAATAACTTCTAATAAACTATTTAAGAAAGAGAAGATCTCATATTCATCGTACATCTACTATTTTATGATGGACAAGATAAGTAGTACGGTATTATCTATTTAAATAGGTAGTATCTTCATTTTTTTTCTAAACAAATATTATTTATTGTTTAGAAAAAAATTAATTCAATTTTGCCCGAGTGATGTGGATAGGCGCTTCCTCCTTAATAATGTAAGGTAGTAATAGAGGGCATATGGAATGTTCATCAATTTTCAATATCCAGAGAAAATAAAAAGATATCTATAATTAAATACTTTAAATGTAGATTATAGGCCCATAAAGTTATTGGTTGAGAAACATTTAAAAGAGTGCTTAGTATACAAAAACTAGTCTAAATCCGTGTGATACATGAATATTACGAAAATTATAATATAAATGTATGAATTATTTCAACTCAATTATCATAATATATATTTTTAGTCTTTACATAAATTATTTATTTTATAAGAAAGAAATAAATAATTAACTTGCATTATGTTATATCACAAAAAGTTTGTTATTTTTTCAGTTTATCACAAAATTAGCCTTCCAAATTAACTCTGATATTATTAGTTTAGAAAAAAAATAATATTATTCTACTCAATATCCTTAATTTTTTTTGTCATTGTAGAACAACTATTCATCTCTTTCATAACTTTTCTATTTTCTTTCTTATTCATCTATATGATTAAATTGAAAATAACTTTGAGAGTATTTTAGTATTTGTTATATAATCATTATGTTGTAATAAATAAAAAAATATAAATTTAATAAAGTTCATCTGGGATCATAAAGCTTTGTGAAAATAATAATAGATGTACAATATGCATAATACTAAAATAAATAATATAATATTTTTGTAACATTATCATCCTAATTATTCCAAAGACTTATCAATTCAATATAATTATATCGACATATTATAATTTAAATTAATATTAATGATTCAACAATAAATGTAAAACTCCACTTGTCAACTAATAGTACTCGTAGGAAAGTCCCACTTGACTGTCATAATCTGAAACCTCTCGTCTTTCGTGAAATTCGTCTCATCTCTTTTGTCCCACATATGCATCATCTTATTCGGTTTTACACCTAAATGATAATACACTTCAACACCTTCCTCTTTTTCCGCCTGCTCTTCTTCCCCTACTTCTCTTTTCCCATCCCATTCACAAACAGCAACTAAAGAAACAAAAAAGGGCAAAAAAAAAAAAGAAAAAAGAAAAAAAATCCAAATCGTCGAATTATATCGTCCTCGCCGTCTCTTTCTTCCTTCGTTCACCAACTCCGTCTCCCCTTCTCCCCATCATTCCTGCTCCCGACCTCCGATTCCGTCTCAAGATTTCTCCCTGGGGTTTCCGATCGGACTCGCGCGCGGTGTTCCGCGGCACTATGGGCTCCTTCTCGGTGCTCTGCCGGCGCCGGAGACGGTGATCCTTAGTGGGAGGGGAGGGGCGTCCTTGGCTCTCTTCGGGGCCTCGTGGTGATCTCAGAATCGTGATTTCTACTCGATGCAGTGGACGTTCGTGTGTGAGTTCTTCGGTGCTGAGTGGATGTGAGACAGATCTCTTTTGTGAGGAGAGAGAGGGGATCGGCCAAACCGCAGTCAAATTTGCGATTTTGAAGACAATTAGGGCTTCCGCGGGTAATTTGCACCTTGAAAGGTGTGGTTTTTTTGCTTTCCGATTTTGGTTCGAAGTAGTTACAGTAAGTTATTGCATTCTGAGTCCTTCTGCGATTTAAACTTGATTATGGTTAGGATTGAGAAGGACCCGTTGCTGGCTGACGGTCAATAAATTATATCATTGGAGGACACGTCCCTATTTAAGCGCAGCGATCCGTCCTGAGACTTTGATAGATTGGTCAGTGATTTTTTGCTCGTTCTTCTTCGGATCTCTTTTTGGGAAGCCACAATGGAGCATATCATCGGGGGGAAGTTCAAGTTGGGGAGGAAGATTGGAAGTGGATCTTTTGGAGAACTGTATCTTGGTACGTTCTTGGCCCATCCATTTTCTTATGCTGCGATTTTGCCAGTTCATTCTCTTTGCATTTTGATAGTCTGATGTTGTTTCTCTGGAACTGATTTGACTCAGGTGTTAACATACAAAGCGGGGAGGAAGTTGCAGTAAAGTTGGTATGTTCCAAAGAAATATTTAATGAACTTGCATCCTGAAAATTTCTCAATCAGTTTTAAAAATTATGATATTTAGATTAATGTTGAATCTAGATGGTTGAATCAGTTTATACTATGTCACAGTCTTACAGTTACGAAGAATGGTTAAACTGTACTACAGATTCCCATGGTTACTGTAGCTCATCAAGTTTCATCCTTTGATGATCAGTTAAAAAATGATGCTTAAATGTATTAAAAATCGTGATAAAAACCCAAAATGCAAAGGTTTGTCTTATTCAAAGCCCCCATTATCACATCTCTTCTTTCTCGCTTCGCACCTAGAAAAGCACAGCTTGAAGGGAATCTTTGATATCTTCGAGATCTACCCTAAAATATGAGGTCAAAAAGCCAAAAGAAGTGATTCCAGTTCTACCTTATATTTTGTTTCATTTCTTCTGGATCAATCAGAAAAAGTTTTTGCTCAAGTTCTTTAGTATGCGAAGTATCTGGATTATGCCAACTTTTGTGGATTTCTATCATCTCCATATTGCTCAAACTTAGTTCTTTCTCTGCTTGTTATATCATGCATGTGATATGATTATTCTGACTTATACCCCTTTTTCTTCAATGCCAACTATAAATGTCATTCTATGAAACTGCCCAATGACTTTGGCATTTTTTACTTAGCCTAGAAATTGGTAGTAAAAACTTGAATTTTATATTTACAATCATTTAGTTGCATTCAGTGCAGAATTGAGGTCTCAATTTGATTGGCTAATAGTGATTCAATACAATGTGAAAAGTATTAGAATCTTTTGGTGGTGTCACTTGATTAATACTTAATTTAACCTTTAATACAATATGACAGAATTCTGGAACAAAACCATCGGCATTCTTACCTTACCTTGTTTTTGGGTTATTCATAGAGTTAATTTTACCTGGATTTTAGTTTTATGTTAATCTCGATACAATTGCTTATTCATTTACAGGAATCTGTTAAAACAAAGCATCCTCAGCTTCACTACGAATCCAAATTGTATATGCTTCTTCAGGGTGGAAGTAAGTTGACACTTTGTTTTAGTATCTGTTATTCATTTGTTGGCAGGCACTGTTGTCTTATTTCTTCTATATTGCACTTCTAAATGCAGATGGGATCCCACATCTGAAGTGGTATGGTGTGGAGGGAGACTACAACATAATGGTTATCGATCTTCTTGGCCCAAGTTTGGAAGATTTGTTTAACTATTGCAATAGAAAGTTTACTCTGAAAACAGTACTTATGCTAGCTGATCAGTTAGTAAGTATTTATTGTCTTGCTGTATTGCACATTTTTTTGAGAGGTTAATGCATGACACATTCGATTCACTTGGATGTATTTAAACTCTGTAAAAGCTATCCATTGGAGAACCTTAATTAGTTGTCCTATGTCTAGTCTTGCTAATTGAGTTTAACTGCTAGATTGATATCATATTCTGATGTTTCATATAGATCAATAGAGTTGAATATATGCATGGAAGGGGCTTTCTTCATCGTGACATTAAACCAGACAACTTTCTCATGGGTTTAGGCCGTAAAGCAAACCAGGTTTGTGTTTATAATTATTAATTATGTAAGTTATGCAAGCTACAAACATGTTGTAATCTTTCTTATCATAGTTTATTGTGAGTTAGTTTACCCAAAATATGATATAGTTTTAAGATTTAAATCCCCCTTGTATGTATGAAAGCTATATATTTATGTTTTTCTGAGGGAAAATGATGATTATTGTTTTGATGTTCAAAGCTAAATGTTAGTTAAACAATTCTTATTGCAAAGTGTGCATTTTCAGTTTTTTGGAGTACTTAACCACATTCATAAGATGAAAACTCTTGGATAATTTTTCACTAGGGCTGGGCATGATCCGGACCGACCCGGTCATCCCGGTCCGGTCCGACCTGGATTTCCGGGAATATTCCCGGTCCGGAACATAACCGGGTCGGGACCGGGTCCGATGACTCAGAAACCCAGCTTGATCCGGGTTGGGACCGGGTCCGGGTTTAGGAAACCCGGATTTATTCCCGACCCGGTTCTCTTATATTATAATATATAAATATATTATAAAATATATATATGTAATATTATTTATATATTATATTATAATTTTTTAAAAATATTTAACATATAAACTGATTTTATTACTAATGCATAATAAAAAAAGGAGTTTATAGTTATTAATAATTAATATTAATAAATATTAGAATTTTTTAAATTTATTTTCATATAATAAAAAAAATAAAATCGGGTCAACCAGGTCGTCCCGGTTTTATTCCCGGTTAAACCGGGACGACCCGGTCCCGGACCCGGCCGGGACCGGGTCTGGGTCTCATTTCTTGAGACCCGGCCTTTGCTCAGCCCTATTTTTCACTAATTAAAAGGTTGAGGATTTATTCTCTTAATGATTTAACTCTTTTGTGAAAAGAGTATTCACTTAGGATATGTTTGACTTAGCTTAAAAGTAGTTTAAAACTACTTATAAGTTGATTTTAAAAATTCTTCATGTTCGGTAAATAAAAATTGTACTTATGAGTTGTTAGGATAACAAATTATAAGTTGAAAAAAATAAGCAGGGTTCCCCTTGCTTATTTTAAAGTTGTTGGCTTATTTCTTTAACCATTCATACTACCCTTTTATCCATATTCTTTGAATATTATTATCATATAACTTCAAGGGTATCTTAGTCAATATTTAATTCAACAAACATTCTAACTACTTGTTGATATTATCAACACTTTTATCCGAACATGTAACTACTTATATTTTAAAATAAGTTTCAACACTAATGTACGCACTTGTTCATAAATTTATCAACATTAGTGCGTATCAGGTATCTTTTATCAGCTAAGCCAAACATGCTCTTAATTATTCATTACCCAAGCAGTACTTTCTTTTCTTATTTATGCTAATGGGAATTTGGACATCACCTTAAAGAAAAGTTATAATGATTACTTTGACTGTTTTTTGTGACTTTAAGGTTTGATACCTTGCTAGAAATATGTTTTTCTGGCCAGCTACTAGTGTATATTGATCTATGATGACTTGCTGGGAATATTAACTTGGGTTATTCACCAAATGCAATTTTGTTTATGTTCTCATTGACAGGTTTACATAATTGATTATGGTCTTGCAAAGAAGTATAGAGACCTTCATACTCATAAGCACATCCCGTACAGGTGAAGCATAGACATTTATTTTGTAGTGCTAGTTAAATTAAACAGTTAAAGAGTTTCAGTTTTATTTCTAATTGTTATCACACTAAAGAACATCTAAATCCATAAAATTATCACTTAGGAATTTAAATCTATTTTAGTTATTTTATATTAGTTGCTTTATTTCTTCTTAATAGAATTTAGAGATCATTTTTATCTCTTATATTTTTAAATATCGTCCTCCAATGTTATATCCTATGGTTAATCTAGAAACACTGGACTTATGCTAAAGAAAAATGTAAATGTTAAAAAATTAATGCCATAAAAATGGTAAACTTTTAGTTCAACATATTAAACAGTCATTATGCCTTTCTTATAGTTATATGGTTATAAATCTTATGAATAGAGTCTTTAATCTTCACTTCACCCAAAAGAATCTCATGGACTCCTTAAGAAAAATATCCTTGTACCAATAATCAATTTTGGCTAAAAAGTTATCATGATTCTTTTTCAAAAAAAAAAGTTATCATGATTTATTGTTGAATGTAGAAATTGATTGATAGCATGTTCGTACTTCTAGTATTGATTGTATCGCACCTAGAAACGTTTATTGCATGGACAATCATAAGTAGGCTTAAAATTGGATATTGATTGTGATTGTAAATTATCTTATTGAAGACTATATTGTATTGACATCTCGATGGATTGTATTGATAGGGTGTTGATTTCATATCGAGATATTTTGAAACCATTGATCTATTGACTCGAACACGGGGTATTGTGGGTGCTGAATGTGACTCGGGCTTGATCAGCCTTATTCATATCGAGATGATCAATGGCTTCAATACGTTGATAAATGAACAGACGTTGATTGATTATTGAACGTTGATAATATCATTTTCAAATAAAACTGTGGGCAATATATTTTCTACTGCACGACATCCATGATAAACAACTAGGTTCCGCATTGCTGATTTAATCTGAGAAATGGAGGTTCTCAACTCGCATCAAAACTTGTTTCTGACTCTCTTTTTTGTGTGGCTTTAGAGTCTAGGTACTCATTGAATTCCTTTTGTATCCCTAACCTTAAAGCATGGATTATTGCTCATACATTTTACATTGGATCCTAGTTGCTATTTTCTGAATATTAGTAAATGTCATTTCATTTATTAGCATTTGCCCTACTGTTAAATTCTGTGGCAATAACAATGAAACATGCTATCTTCATCTGTAGGGAGAACAAAAGCTTAACAGGAACAGCACGCTATGCCAGTGTCAATACTCATCTTGGAGTTGGTATTTATCATCCCAACTAAGTTTATAGCAACAAGTTTTGTCTGCGTTACACAACTGAGCATATCTTTGCTCTTGCTCATTTGTTTGCAGAACAAAGCAGGAGAGATGATCTGGAGTCCCTTGGCTATGTGCTCATGTACTTCTTAAGAGGAAGGTCGGATATATGATTAATGACAGCATGACCTCTTTACTTTCTTGATAAATTAATATAATATTAATTGGATGTTGTCATCAAGGGCATAGTATATATAATAACATGCACTGCTTTGTCTCAGCCTTCCTTGGCAGGGTCTCAGAGCTGGCACCAAAAAACAAAAGTATGACAAAATCAGTGAAAAAAAGATGCTTACTCCAGTTGAGGTAATTTCTATATATTTAATCCAGTTATTTATCTTTTTATTCAATTCAATGATTTTGTGAGATATTAAATAATATCAGTTTATGGTGACTTAATCTTCATTTTATTGAGAGGTTAACCAAGTATTTCTGCTGTCACTGTCAACTAGGCTCTTTGCAAATCATATCCAACCGAGTTTGTCTCATACTTCCACTACTGCCGATCATTAAGCTTCGAGGACAAGCCAGATTATTCTTATTTGAAGAGACTCTTTCGTGACCTTTTTATTCGTGAGGGTAAATGAACTTGGATGCTTCACAATTTAATTTTTCATGCTAGCATGCAATTCAGATAGTCTGTCAAATCATTGATTTCCCCTTTTATTTGATATGTATTGCAGGTTATCAGTTTGATTATGTCTTTGACTGGACAGTATTAAAGCATCCACAGATAGCTGCTAATCCTAGAACACGGGTAACTATGGTATGCATTTTTCTACTAAGACTACTTGTCTATTTCAGGTGCTCATTCTTTTATTTTATATTCCCAGCAATCTAACGGAAGGGAAACTGGACCTGGTGGTCCATCTATGGAGAGGGCAGAAAGGCCTTCAGGTTTGCTTTTGTGTTTGAGAAGCATACCATATGGTCCAAGTGCATTGGCGCAGTTGATTAACAATGCTGTTAAACTTTTATTTTCTCGCAGGCCAAGAGATTCGTGATAGATTCTCAGGCGCCGTGGAAGCATTTGCTAGAAGAAATGTATCTAGTTCAGGCCATCATGGAGATAGCTCAAGGAATAAAATTTTGGAGGATTCATCTTTCTCACCAAAAGAATCAGTAAGTCATCAAACATACTATTATTCGAGGTTTCTTGAAGTCATAGATGATAAGGTAGGTATTAATACTCGAGTCTTTCTTGCATGTGCATTGTGTTTTTTTTTTTTGAAAACCCATATGCATTGGCATGTTTGTTCACTTCTGATTTTATGTGCTTAGTAATCACGGAATACGGAGTTCTAATTAGAAACTGTTTCAAAGTATCTTGGATGCTTATGTGAAAGAGTTTTGGCTCCCTAAGTTCTCATATCTAAAAGACAAGCATGAATGATCAATTATTGTGCTGGTTAAGATGTTTCAAGTGCTTTTCCCCCTAGAAAAGATATTTACAAGTCAAGCAGCATAAATATGTTTGAACCTAGGTTGATTTATTTATTCAATTTGTTATTGGATTTTATCCTGGATGCATATTGTCTTGTAAACAAGTATGGTATGGGAGACAGGATAGCATTTTTTTGCAGAGGTGTCTTCACCCACTCGATTTTGTTTTTTTGGTTTTGACTTTCCATGTACACTTGCAAATTTCATGGTTTTAATACTAAATGGATGACTACCCAAGTCTAGTAGTCATACTTTCCTTCATCAAAAAATAAGTTCAGTCTATTTTGGTTGGGAGAGGCAAAGGCAAAAGGTCAACTTTGATATGTATTCCCTCCGTCGAAAAATAACTCTGATTTGTAATCCATTCTAAAAAAAGGATTGTAATTTTAAGCCATCCATTTCAAGTAATTAATCTTATTCTTTTATTATATTATCATATCTTCCTTTTGCTATGAATTTTGATAGTCAAAATAGTAGTAATATCTTCTTGAGACTTTGGGGAGCACTTTATGGCTTTCATGGGAAATTCCATTTATGGTAGTTGAAAACTGGTTACAAGTGCTTTGAACTTTTTTCTCATTAATGATTGCCCTTTAGCATTTATCTTATGATTTTTTCTTTGGGTTATTCTCTTTTTCCTGCAATTTCGATCTTGTCCCTAAACTATAAAAAAGCCCGAATTATACCAATTTTTCCATTTTACCCCATCATAACTTTTTTTCTGTTAACTATTATTTCTTTTATTTATCTAATTACAATTTTACCCTTCCCCAGTATTTGGGGAAAAAAATATATTTGAGACAAAAGAAACTAAACTAACTAACCAATACACAGTTTACCATTATAGCTTATTTGGTTTTATTTTATTTAATTTCGTCAAAACATAATAAATGTTCAAAATGTAATAAAAAAAGTTAGAAGTCCTCAGAAAAGTTGAGGTTGGGATAAAGTGACAAATTGAACAGTTTGGGGGATGTAAGTGGGTATTTCTATAATTTAATGGTAAGTTCAGTAAAAAAAATGCTTTTCTTGCATCAAATCTTTCATGCAGTTCATGTGGAGTTTTCATGGATATATGTTCTATGATTGTTTGCTAGTCTAATTTCTGTCATTGCAATGTTGTGTCCAATTTATAGGTTCCTGATTCAGACAAAGCTCGTGCGTCCTCTTCTCGTAACGGTAGTACGTCAAAAAGGGTTGCCATGTCAAGCACCCGGCCAAGCTCCTCTGGGGAACCCAATGAGCAGCGTTCAAGCCGGTTTGTCTCAAGCACCAGCAGCAGTCGTCCATCGACTATTCAAAGGCTTCATCATTCTGGCACTGAACCAAGGTCATCATCACTCTCTAGATCTGCAGTTGTAACACGGGGCTCTCGTGAGGACCCCACTCTAAGAAGCTTTGAGTTCCTTTCAATCAGCGCTGAGAGGAGGAAATGAGGAACGGTGTGCAGAGAAAGATCACTGTTCTTTCAAGGGACAAGATATTATTCATCCCTTAGTACGACTGTTATGGCCTTCTTTTCAATGAATCTCTCATCCTGTAAGATTTTATTCTGTTCCTGATGAAGGGAGCAGTCTAATTAGAAAGATACTTGCAGTTTGATTATTTAGCAGCCAAATCTTTGGCGGTCAATTGGTTATAAGGTGATGGATTTATTTATTCTGTTTACGGGTTGCTGTTACTATGAGGAATCAAAGTACAACTTGAAGCTTCCTTGTCCACTGTTGTAATAGAATATTTGATGTTTTGCATTATTGTTTCTTATAGCACTGTTCAAATAAACTGCTTTTTTATGGAACTCGTCCTTCCAGTACATGTCATCCAATTGATATATTATGAATACCTCTTTGATATGAAAGAAAAAGAAGCAAGGGTTTGGAGGTTCAAGAAAATTGTGTATAAATCATAAATTAGATCAAAACTTAATAATATATGATAATTAATTACTTTATATATATTTTTTCAATTAAGATTCTTTATTGAATTTCGATCCAATAATGAACAAACAGTTTATTCATCAGTTTTTTTTTGTGTTTGATGGGTAAATATTTTATATTGATGTTAATTTCATTTTGCAATGGCACAATCATCCATCTTTTATTCGTGAATTCTCTCTTTCATATCATAAAAATACTGAAATAATAGTAAAATAAATATGGGCAACATCCCCTTACGTCATAGCCTATTAATCAAAATATATTATCGTTTATTTCCCATTTTACCTAGTATGTAAAATTCCACAACATATATGTGCTATAATTCATGAATGAACAATCATGTAGACTGGTCCTTGTGCTTGTTGCTATGCATGTTTGCAAGCCAAAAGCATGAATCCGGGCTGGGAGACGAAATATATTTATCCTGCTTCTTATCCATGTGTTAAATATTGGTATAAATTATGAATTAAGTTATGGTGCAATTCTGCAATGAGCCAATGATAAACGAATTTTTAGATTAAAATCTCAAATTTGATTTTGTCCCTTTATTTTAAAGATACAAGGTTCATGCCCTCCTTCTAACTTAAAAACATAGTAAAAGTTTTAAACAAATTTTCACATATAAATTCATCCTTAGATCAAATATTGATGATAAATTATTAATTTCAATATGTTTATGATATACACCATCGAAAAAAAAAGATATGTATTCTTTAAATTATGTGTTCATCATTGCGTTTACACTTACTTTACCCGAAAAAAATAGAAAAAATGGAGGTGCTCCTTATTTAAGGAGGGAGCACCATGCTATCTACGATTTTAACCGTAAGATCTTTAATCTATGGTGACTTAATTTAGGAGAGAAAAAAAAAGTAAGAGAGATAAAATTTAATATTCATTGTAAATTTAGCATCTTAAAATTGATGATGCAGGTAACATGATGTAAGATCCCTATTTAATTAGGGAGTACCTACATTGAACCCAAAAAAATACTCACACACGAGGGTGGGAGGAATTTACTGCATTAGGAGAAAATTTGAAAATTAGATCAGATGTTATATTTTGTCTGAATTAATTGAATAATAGAATTATGTTTCGATGTGCAAGTTCAACTTGCATGACGTTTTTCGCTAACAATAATTGAAGGGCTAAAACAAAAGTGATATGAGTTTCGAAAAGGGATGCAGAAGCCTAATAGTTTCATGTTCCAACTTTAACAAATAAAATATCACTGAATAAGAATTAAGAAACACAAACATGCTGGAGGGATGGGTGCATTGCCATCCAATTCCTGAGTTACAACAGTTGAGATCTTGTTTAGGTCTAGTAACCAGACTATTCATTTTTTTAACATAACATAACAACTTAACAAGCGTGATGAATTCTTTTAAATTCAGGATGAAAGATAATGCTTAAAAATATATTACAGCAACTGCATCTCAGTGAGACAGTAAAGCTTCTAAATATCTCATTTTATACACTGTCATGAACATCAAGAAGAAAAAATTACATGGCAGTCATAAAGAAAAATTGAATAGCAGAGACGTTTTCAAAACTGGAAAAAATGAAGTAACAAAAGGGAAGGGGACTGACACTGCATCAGATTCTCACTAATTTAAATGCCTGCTGCCACTTTGGTTAGGATCTTAGAGTTGCCTCCAGTGGAAGATTGTTGGTTTCATCTGTATGAACATGGGAAACCCTCCGTACAAAATAATGACTAGGCGAATTTCTTGTTTATGCTTAAATATTACCAAGTGGTGACTCATTGCTGTGATCATCCACCAACCATAGCCCATATTCACGGAAGCGCTTTATCTTCTTATCAAAACCAGTAATGTAGTTATTGTGAATGATGACATGCATCCCTTTTGTTTCCTTGACCCAAGTTTCATTCTTGAAATATAATCCTCCTGTTGGAAATGCTGCTTGTTGCAGCAGATACAGGTCCACCTGTAGACATATTTTTCGTAAAGTCGGGCAGATATTTGAAAGTGAAATGTGAAAAGGAGTACAAGTTGGTGAATGCCACAAAACTTTCATTGCAAAGTAACCATGTCCAAAACAACCATAGTCGATCAACTAGAAGAAGCTAATGGTTTCAGGTTCAAAAAGCATCACAATATCATTTTCAGATTGTTAGTTCATGACCACTGTTGTCCAGCAGTACCTGTCTTTCTGAGCTACAAGCACACATTACATGCCATTGAGTTTACCTTTTGATGATAAAGAAAAGAGTAGATTTCTTTTTTCTTTGAGAGGGAGGAGCAACATTTATAATTAGACCATTCTTAAAAAAGGCCTTTTCTGAATGAATGAATGAATTTGATCTAAAGCTCTGATCTGAAAAACTTTTATGAAATCCAATTCTTCTTGAAGGGTTTACGAAATCCAATAAAGTCCCCTAATTGTAGTTATTCTAGACTAGATTCCAGAATTGCATAACTCCATTCTAATATCTTTCTCAATGATCTTCTGTTAACAACCATTATATACAATGAGAGATCCGAGAGGCACAACAATATCGTAAAGCTGTATTCCTTTATTCCAAGGTTTACGGTGGAATATTATCGCAAGCTAGAATCTCTGTTGTCATGTGTGAAATATATAGCTTAATTGTTAAAACATAAACATAATGACTGATAATCATGTACCATGAGTTTCACATGATACCCAAACATATCCATTCCGAAAGGCTATAATAAGATTTCCTCTACTTCAGCCCAGAAATGTCTGTAACATGATTCCGATACATCCATGCACAAGATAAAATGAGGGAGACACATGCAACCAGTGGCTTGAAAATATAGAACATAAGAAGTTTTCATTGTAGAAGACTAGATAGGCACTCTCTAATGGTTTTTATCTTTTGATAAGTTTTCACATGCAACCAATAGTCTTTTATCTTTCAAGCTCAAAGTCATGATGTATTGAAATGTGCATGCTGAATAATCAATTATTATCTTTAGGAGGATATTTAGAGCAATTATCGTCACTTAAAGCATGGCTTTTTAACATCGTAAAGCCAGCTATATAAATATAATTCTTAAAATACATGGATTTCTATCATAATAACCGGAAATCTGTCGCAGCTTCCTATTAGCATAATGAACGGTGTATTGCACGGTAATGTCATCTTGAAAACGTGGCAATCAAACAGGAATAGAATTAAAATGCCAACACTGTGTAAAAGTGGGGCAGATAAATAGAATAGAATAAATCCTTGATCGGAAGTTATATATGGAAACAGGTATTGCACCTGGCCAGCAGTTTTGTTCAATGCCCAATTGAAAGCAGGTTGATCATTTGACTTTGCCTTATTAGTCCAAGGTTGCTCTTTAAGTTCTTCGATCCACTTCTTCATCACCGCTTTAGCTCCTTCTGTGGGTCGGAGGAAGATCATGCAGCTGCAAATATAAGTTCGCCCCCTCCTCCCCGGAGGCGGCAAATCATGGGGATGATTCACTGGTTTAACCTGATGATTCCAAATGTATCAATTTCTCATAAGAACATTACTTGACTACACAAGCCACATAGAACACCACACAAGCTATTTCCATTGGATTATAGCGAAACATACAAACACAATTCAAGAACAAAGATAAGCATCGGTTTCTAAACCATTCAAATGCCTGTCTGCTATTCAACAGGTATCATCAGGATTGATACTTACGTCTTTCATGTCGTCAGTGAAGTAGACATCATGGTTCCCTTCGAGATAAGGGAAGGGATCCGCCAACCACACCATGTCGACATCATTGTACATCACATTATATCCCAGCTCGAGAATGTGCAGCAAATGGCGTGGCCTGCGGGATGTGAAGTTGAAGAACCCCTGTCAAACGGACGAACAGTTGTCAGACGTGAAAGATCCCGACAAATGCAATTACCCCAAGGCTCAGGATCGAGGAAGGCGACGCTGTCCGGACCTGAGACCCGAACTTGTGAGCGGTCTGCGCATCCGGGGCCGGAGGGACGAGGACGGCGTGCCCGGGCCACCTCTGGTTCACGCTGTAAAGCGTGGCGTAGTCCTCGGCGACGACGAGGACCTGATCCTGGTGCCCCTGCCGCGAGATGCTGATGAGCCAGTTGTTCAGAAAGGGGATGTAGGGCTGGCTGACGGCGCAGACGATGACGGTGCCATTCCTGGCCACGAAGGCGGCGGCCTGGGCGAGGGTATAGTCCTTCCAGCGAAGCAGGGAGGCCTGGCCGCCCCATGATGAGGAGACGAGGTCGCCGAAGGAGGACCAAGGGACAAGGACGCCGAGGACGAGGAGGAGGACGAGAAGGGTGAGGAGGCCGGCGCGTCCGAATAGGGAGGACGCCGCGGCGCGCCCGCCGTAGGTTGAACTGGCCCCGTGTCCGTCCAGAAAGGGCTTGTCCTCTTGTTGCTGCTTTTGCTGCCGTTGATGTAGAAGAGGCATGTTGTGGATTCTAATCTTTACCTCTTCTTCTTGCTGCTGCTGCTGCCTTTAATGGAGAGAGAGAGAGAGAGAGAGAGAGAGAGAGAGAGAGAGAGAGAGAGAGAGAGAGAGAGAGAGATGTTGTGT
>LTAE01000018.1:105896-145420 GCA_001647135.1 Pontederia paniculata
GAGAGAGAGAGAGAGAGAGAGAGAGAGAGAGAGAGAGTGATGATGTGTTGCAGAGGTGATATCGTAGATTTCCGATCGATCCACGGGTTGGTTTACTGGATTTTGTGAATAGATCTCAATGGGATCTCTGTGGTCGGGATGTCGGTGACTGTTTGGCAATTGAGAAAGATGTAAATGCCTTGAGCACTCTGCAGATCCCCACCAGAAGAGAGAGAGAGAGAGAGAGAGAGAGAGAGAGAGATTGTAGCCTATTAATCTCTTTCTCTTTCATAATATAGAATAATATGTTATATGACAGACTAATGATACACTAACATTTATCTTACTTATTTAATTTTTTTACTTAACAATTAACATCTTTTACTATTTTATAGGTTGTTTTATTTTTATTCTTAAATGATCAAAAATAAAAAAAGGGTCGTCCTGCCATTACATTGCCCCTGTTTGTTCTTGTGTTTATTATTATTTAAGGGCAACAAAGTAATTTTATGAATAAGAAAAAAATATAGAAAAAATTAATGGTGTTGGTTATTTGGGGATAAGTGGAAATGTTTCAAAAGTTTAGAAGATGGAAATAGCTAAGTTTAGGGGTTATGAAGTATGATGAAAAATAAACTCTTTTAGAGGAAACACTATATACAAAAAAAATTCCAAAGGAAAGCAAATTTAAAAATGTATTGTATTTTATAGACTAATGCATATAATGTGTATTTTCAGTGCAGCATATTCATAGAAAATATATTGGATGGTGTGTAGTGTGTTATTCATGAAAATTTACTCTTTTTTCCAAATTCTGTATTATAAAAAAATATTAATTTTTTTACAACATTTTTTTTGTAATGATAAGCTGATCAGCTTAACATGATTTAATTCACTAATGATAACAAAAGTTGATATATTATCGAATGCTATGTAATATTTCTCATATTTAATTATATTAAAAAAATTTTCATAAAATGATGACGCTTCTCTTTGATGGAATATTTGTTTTCATAACTTGGTTACTGAGTGTTTAAACTTTTATTAAGAAATTTGAAATTGTATTTTTTATTCTGTAAAATACAACTTCAAGATTAAGAAATGATGACGGCCGACATCTACTCATGGTCCGATGCAGCTGCACAAGAAATTTCACCTGCAAACCACACTGTAATGCAAGTTCCTTTGGCCATGAAGTTCAAATGTCACATTGAGGAATTCATGGACTTGATTGAACATGAATTCGAGGTTTTATTTCCCTTTTCTTGGTGATGAACTCAAGATTAAGTCATGAACATGAATTCATGGACTTCATTGAACATGAATTCATGGACTTGATGGACTGCTGCAGTGCTGGTTATTTTTGCACGCTCATTTGTCCCTTTGTTGGCAATTTTATCTGTTCAATTTTGTCTTCTGATCATTTAACTGCGTGACCATTGATCGCCTTTGACCATCATGTAATAGCCTGCTAACTTCTTGTTCTTTTCCATATACCTTCTGCAGGTATCAATTAGAAGAACTGAAGAATATACTGTTGTATGATCATTTTACAGGGATTCATTTTTTTCTACATCTCTTGACCAACGAAGTTGTAGATGCATCTTTCAGTTAAAAAAAACAAACATTTTGATCGAATTGTGGGAATTTAAGTTGTTAAATTCGCGTTTTTTTGTGCCGATGTGCCATCACTGGAAGTTTCAGAACACGCGCTGGAAAAAGTAAAATACAATTTGATGCAATTTCTCTAAGATCTCTGTGATGACGAAAATAATAAGCGCTTCTGATTTCTGGCAGTTGCTACGTTGTTGCCTGCTCGTTAAATAGTATCAGCATTCAGTACAAAAACCAACTTCACTTGGCGGCGGCTCGCCCGCATTCCTACATTCTTGAATGAGCTCTCAGAGTTCTAACGAGTAGTTTCTACGACAGCTCCAAGTATCACCTCAAGCACCAGCAGCAAAATTTGCATGCAGAGCAACGGTGACAGTAGTATAAATTGTGGGGAAAGTAAGTGCTCAGGAGTCTGTTTGAAGCACGAAAAAGAGTGATCCTGAATTCCCGATCTATGATCATGCAGCGGAAAGGAGCATCCAAAAAGCGCAGGATTCTTCACGATGATCCCAACAACACAGATTCGCATCTCGACAATGGAATTCATGTTCAAGACTGCTGCACCTGCACCTTCAGCATGGAGATGCTTCGCGGGAATCCTGAGCTTGCCAAAGGACTAAACAGTCAAGGATTCTCAGTATTGCACTTGGCTGTAGCTAGTGATCAACAATGGCTGGTGAAGCAGCTGCTCAAAGAAGTAGGATCAGAGCTCTGCCTCGTGAGAGATAAAAATGGACTGCTCCCAATTCACACTGCTGTACTCAAAGGAAGGATCGACATTCTGAGGATGCTGTTCGATGCCAATCGAGAAGCCGCGCAGATGACTACATGCCAAGGTGACACCATCCTCCACCTTTCTGTGAAATCCAACTGCTTTCGAGCAATCAAATTCCTGGTCGGAGCAACCGATGAAGAACTTCTCAATACCAAGGATGCAAAGGGAAATACAATCTTGCACCTTGCTGTTGCCCGTAGACAAGTCCAGGTATCCCTTTTGCATATGTTTTCTCTACTTTGAAAATGTTGTTTTGTTTCTTGATGACTGAACTAAAACCTGCTCAATCTCTGATATATAAAGTTGCTATATAAGATTTCTCGTCCTATCATATATATCAAGGATTAGTTATCTTTATCATGGATCTGGTCAGGGAAGTTAACAATAACAGGTACATCAAATTAGTATAGGTTCTCTCATTGCTTATGAAACCAGGTCACACATTTTTCTCATCATCTAGAAATCAATTCTTTTTTTTTATTACCCATTATATTCCTAGTGGTAATTGTTCTTGTTTCGGTATAGGTTCGTATCAACTTTGTAATACCGAATATTCATAGGACGACTCTTGTTTAGATATAGGCTCATTCAATTTTACAATGCATGCTGAATGTTTAAATTCAACAGGTAAGTTGTTTTTTATGCTAAATCTCAGATTGTTTTCCATACATTCATCATCACCATATACTCGTTCACTTGTTTTTTCGCAGATGGTGATGTTCCTGACAAGCAAGTCGAGGATCGATGTGAATGCTTTCAACTCGAAAAACTCGACGCCACTTGATGTTCTATTTGACTTACCTGAAGAAACTGGAGATCTATTTCTTGCTGAAAGGCTAATGGTAGCAGGTGGAAAATTTTCTGCTGCAATGGCACCAAGTACCCCAATTCATGCACAGAATGCTCCTGCTTTTACACCAGAAGATAGTTTAACTTGGCCAAGTAACATACAACACAATTTCAAAATCTTACAGCTGCCAAAGGGCAATGCTGCAGCACCTGACAATGCAATACTAGAAGAGAGGGTCTATGAAGATATTCCTGATTTTCTGATGACAGTGGCCACATCAGTAGCAAATATTACCTTGCAATCAGTACTGAACCCACCGGGAGGATTTGATCAGAATAGTGGAAATGCTAAGTCAGCCTTCTTCCTGAAGTCTAACATGGTTGGCTTGTTTACATCTTGGAACATCCTCATCATCAGTCATCTGCTTAAATTTTTTCGGCCTAGAACGGGGAGGCTATTGACAATGGTTCTAGCCAGTGTGATGATAGTCTCAGTAATTTCAACAGTGTTAGCAGTCTCAAGTTCCATGTTTCTCATATTTCCGGAACCTTATCATCCAACTTTACGCGGTTTCCTTGGTGCTTGGCTTTGGATCATAAGGATTGCCATTACATGTGGAACAATGAAGTTAGTAATGTATTTGGTTCAGAGCTTGAAGAAAAGATCCAGAGATGCAAAAACAAAAGCCAGGTGCATTGCGGTCGCGATTATCATTCTATTCGTGGTTTGTGCACTGGTAGTTGTTCTCTTTTATCTCAATTCAGTCATCTTTCCTGCATGGACTGAGCATCTGCAACTTGGCTTCTGCTCTCTCTTCAATGATTCAGGAATTATGGGCACTGACAAACTTGGCCCATTTGTTGCTCCAAATTCTACTCCATGTGTGCAGCCACTTTCTCTGCCATCCTTGACACACTGTCCAGAAGAGCTCTACCTCTGACCAATTTGTTTACATTGTTGCTGCATATGCTCGCTTAGACACAATTGTTGCATTTGTTTTGAATCATAGTCCAGAATAACTTATTGTATTCACTGGCCTTTCCTGCCAAAAAAAGTTAGATAAAGTGACAACTTCATTAGCTTCATTGAAAACACTACAGGAGTGCTATGCAGGATAATGTGCCAATAGATCCAGTTTTGACTAGAAACATGTTTGCTATGTGCATAACTTGCCATTTTTTTTTCGGCACATGCACATAATTATCCTTTGATGACTGGAAATGTACTCTTATAGAATGAAATGTGTCATCATGTCTGTTGAACCAAATTGTGCAATGGCAGGCATTTGAAATGTCTGTTTCTTCCTTTAGCTGTCAAATGTGTAACCATATTATTACAATTTTGAGTTACTAGGCTGCAATCAAATGTTAGCAGCTCCAGTAACCCCAAAATGAGATAAACTCTCAAATTTGACATAATGTGTAAGCTTAAAGAATTCTTGCATGGAGCATTTTTCTTTACTCACAGGCACTCAATAGCAACCAAGAAGCCGTGCCTCAGCAATTCCAACAGTTTCTATGGCGAAACAATAGATCAAACTATTAATTCTCTTTTAGTAGAAATATCCCACATGTTCCTCCAAATTTATTAAGTCGAAGATTTATATCTAAGATTTGGATTTCTGCAATGGAAGTGCTCAAGTTAATATTATGCATTTCATTTTAGGATACTGGAAAACATCAACAAATACAAAATTTTGAGTCTTCCATCAGGAATATCTGTAACTACATGCTAAATGATAAATTGTTGGAAACATTCTTCTTTGTAGTCTCCTTGAACCTTCTTGTTATGGTTGGTTTCTCTCCAGTTATCTCCAAGAACTAAGAGTTTGTCTGATATTTTCACTGATCCTTGCATATTGCATCATTTGATGTGTTCATCAGCTGGTCGATAGAGATGTAAAAGGAAACTTAATTATTATTTAATTATTGTTCAATCCAAATAATTATTACTTAATTATTTATTTATTTAGTGATTAATTATTATTTTATCATAATTATTAAATAATAAATTTATAAATATGTATATATTTTAATATAATATATTTGTAGTACAATTTATTTTTAATATAATATATTTTAAATAAATATAAATATAAAAAATATTTTATTCATGTTAGATGAAATAAGAATAAGAAGAATATACACAAACATATCTATTTTTTATAATTTCTTCTTCAACCAAATGATGATTTGATGCTTAAGTAGTTGCAATAAGTGAAATCTCTCCACTCCTTCCTCATTATTTCAGATGCAGATTACACCACAGACGAGTGGACTCGGTCAATCAGTTATACATGTCAAAAGGTCGCATCTCACCAACTTAGAGAAGAAACTCATAAACAGCTTCATGGATGTTTCCTGCCTCTCAGATAAAGGTTTCATTCCTGTTGGTAAATTCACCTAACTGATAGACCGCGTTATACTTGGGTCTCCCAAGTCTCCTTAAATAATATTGCAGGTCCTTCAGCATGTAGCTTTCAATGTATATATAAAGAACTATTTCAGAGTGAGGTCATGCATGGAAATAGCACCAGAGTTTCATAAATATTCCTATAGAAGACTTGACTTGTTGCTTATTCTATGGCTTTGTCTTTTATCTTTCTTCTAGAAGTGGGAAACACAAACAATGTGCTGATAAGATTTACATATATTTAAGATACACAAACTTGAAGAGTTCATGATAGGCCTCGAGAATAACTAGAAAATCCACTCATACCAGTTTCTAGAGGATAACCACCAACAAGCTCCAGAAGAGAATGGATAATAGATTCCATCAGGAATTAGAATCTGAAGAACGTATTGCAAATGAGCTCCATCGGATCCTTCAAGCCGGTAGCATTCTCCTTGACAGTCTAGACACAACAGAGACTGATGTTCCAAGCAATCCTCTCCAAGTTGCAGTGCACAATGGTGACGCCAAGTTGACAAAGCAGATACTTAGCTGCAATCCTGAGCTCGCCAAAGAACTAGATCACCATGGATCTACTGCATTGCACACGGCTGCAGCTGCTGGTGATCATGAGGTTGTCAAGGAGCTTCTGAAAAAAGTAGGCAGCACTCTCGGCCTAGTCCAAGACAGATGCGGGATGATGCCGATCCACACCGCCGCGCTTAACGGAAGGACGAAAGCTTTGCGCGAACTATTTGATGCTTGCCCGGATTCCAGACGAAAAGTGACATGCCATTTGGACACCATAATGCACCTTGCCGTGAGATCAAACAGTTTTGAAGCAGTCCAATTCCTGGTTGAGAGATTGGAAGATGATGCTGAGCTCCTTAATGCAAAGAATGCCAAGGGTAACACCATATTGCACCTTGCTGTTGGTAGGAAACGAGCGGAGGTACATATATACATATCATAATTCCATCAGTAAAATGCATGTTTTCTATCCAATATTCATGCAAAGAAATAATAATTGAATAAGATTAAGATCAGATGTCTTACGAATTTGATTATTGCATACATGTGGCTATTTAAGATTTAATATTATCATTACCCACAAAGCTTGCTAGCTTTGGCCGACTCGTGATGCTTGTTCTTAGTCCTTATCTTATGTCCAGGTGAGAAACTTGGATCTAAGAAGAATTATAATACTTTGGTGATTATAATAACCAGTAGATGTCTGTAGATTTAATCGAAGAACAATCAAAATATATTGCAGGATTATAGCTGGAAAATTAAGCCAAAACTTATATTCTTAAGATAAAAACTCCAGTTTTCTTTAGTAAAACTCTGATTGGTGTTTGTGATACCCGACTTCGGATTAATCTGAAGTTTCAAGTTGCTCATCTGCATCTATCATTCTTTTGATCATATATATAAGTATTGTTACTGAATTAACAGCTATTGCTGAATGATAGATTGTGAAGCTGCTGCTGAGTACACGCAGAATTGACGTAAATGCCATGAACTTGAAGAGCTTCACGCCTCTTGATGTTCTTCTGGAGTCCCCGACAGAACTTGGGGACATGGCCCTTGCATCCATGCTTCTTGCAGCAGGCGGGAAAAGAGCACCAGAACCTGTACATCTTCCAGGAACAGCAACTATTGACAACAACATCAATCTAGCAGCAAAAACACAAGATGACGTCTTTTCTGTATCGAACTGCTCAAAACGAAGCTGCAACTCGTTGATGCAGCTTGCGGGGATCACGTCGGAGACTGATGAGTTCATGTTCTTCCTATTGGCCTCGTCATCTCTCTGCACCGCAATGGTACTGGCAACAAATGCCATGCTTCAACTGTTCCCAAACTCTCACCTCATGCTATTCAATTACCATGCTAGTTGGGTTTGGTTCTCAAGAATGACGGCGGCATGGATTGGCCTCCTGTTGACAGCTCGTCTCTTCGGGCGGCTGCCGAAGAAACTCGGAGATCGGCGGCGACGACCGGAGAATGCAGTTGAGAGAAAGCCTGAGCAGCAGAAGGCCATGAAGCTCATCGTTGCTGTGGTTGCAGCTGCAGTCCTCTGCTACTGTGGCCAACATCAAAGCTTCCTTCAATTCCCCACTAGGATTATATGATCACTTATCTTGTCAACCAATTATGTTACTGTCTGCAAAAAAAATCCTTCCTTTTTTTCTGGCCAAAACTCTTCTATGCGTGGCCACACATGCATACGGTTTTTTCGGTTTTTTCCCATATAATGGTTTGAGGGCCTTGTAATGATATTAAGTGGATGCATTTATATAACAGTTTCAGTACTAATAAAGGAGCTTCTAATGAAGTATCAACAATTTTTTACAGGCCAAAACTTGTTTTGTGAATACAATGGTTGTTCTATCTGCAGGTTTGCTAAACTTTTTTTTTTCGTTCCACTAAACTATAAAATAATGTAAACGAAAAAGCTATCAAAAGTTTAGTTTCCAGCATGGGGTATACTTTGAAATATGAACATCTTGCTTCCGAGCCAAATGGTTGTTTAAGAGAGATCTCTCTGGATCATATTTTAAAATATCAGAAAGTTTTAATATTTATCTCTCATTATTTTATTAAACATCTTCACAATCTAGAAAAGACCTAGTGTTTAATTCCACTAAATTTTATATTAATATTAATTAATTTCATATTACTTATCTCCTAAATCGTAGGATGTAAATATTTTCTTTTCTAAATTTTTTATATTCATAGATTAAATATTCTAAAATATAGTGTTATTTACTTAATTAAAAAGCACCTTTGTTAAATCTATTGTTACAATTGCTTTTTAAACCTCCATTGGAGGCCTCCTTTTCGCCGGCATCTAGGGTGAGCATAGAATCGACCTTGATCGACACTTATGTTTTAATTGTGTCACGTTCGGGTCAAACTAACGCGTCCAACTAATTATCAGGTATTGAATGATTGATAATCTAATAATTAAAAATCAAATATTAATAAAATATATTTAATTAATATTATAATTACTTTCTTTATTAAATCATTTAATATTTCAAACATTAGTAATTTAGTTTCATTTTATTATACTCACCTCAGAGAGACGGACCGGAGCTTTGGCTCCCTCATGCATATATAGTTCATATGTTGCATAGATACATATATTAAGTAGTTGAAGTTGTTCAATGTGTAGATGTATTAAAATCATATGAAAGATTGGGTTCAAATTTCTTTGAAGTTAATTTTTCATTTTATATGTTTTTTATATCTCAGCCTCCTAATATTTTTTTCTGATTTCATCTTATTTTATTATTCTCTATAAAGAAAATCTTCAAAAGAAAAAAATACGATAACTCAACAAACCTAAATTATAAGGTTTGGTTGGATCGAATTTTATTTTATTTTATTTTTTATTATAGTCCAGCCAGAACTAATACTATTTCTTTTTTGGGGGTAGAAGAACTAATATTATTCTTATCCAGTGTGAATCCCAGTGACAGCATGGGCAAATGGTGACACCGGGTGATAATTCATATTCATGCTTACTTAGGCATGCATTAATATGACAAACTGACAGTTATGCATATAATGACATCTTTATGTCCTCTACATTCTGTTCTCCAACTTTTCAAATGTATCCAGTGTTAATGCAGATGGGAAAAAAAATCAGAGAACAGTATGGTATGCAATCAGGATATATTTGTGGGAAAATCTCCACAAATTTTACATATTATGAATGGAGGCGCACTGGAACTAAGTAGTGCACTCGTCGGTCGTCGCAATATACCATATAAGTTGACACGGAGATCCTATTTACATGAACTGAGCAGATCTTGAAACCGATTCTGGATACAAGATAAACAAACCAAGAATTGCGATAAATCTGCGCATTCCTTCTCAGGCATTCCTGAGGGCAGCCAACCTCTCCTCGAGCTCATCAACTTCCGAACTGCGCGATGAAATTAAATGTTAAGATTGTATGCATTATTATATACATATAGTCCAAGTAACCCAAAGGACCTTACACAATACAGAACAGTAATATAATGCCACGAACATTTTCATCTTAGTTCAACTTTGCTAGATTTGATCAACTAATTATTCTTCTTCAAAATTAAAGATGGAAAAAGAACCCGAGGGATTGATTACTCAGTAGTTCCCTTAAAAAAGAGGAAACGTTGACAAAGAGATGGAAGGATGAAATATCAGTTTCGCCAAATATTGTAGTAAGCTACTATAAAACAAGATATTTGCATCAGGAGAGTTTCACAACAAGCAATCTTGCATTCCTGAATTGTCATCTTTAAAGTTCAAAGCATAGGATGATAAAAAAAATAGAGTAAAAAAGTATTTGATGTTGTAAATTTAATCTATGCCCAAACATACATCAGAAAAAAAATATTCAGAAACTCAATTCTTTTAGGAAAATTCTTTACTCATGCACAGTTCTTTAAAACACACAATTTTGATAGGTTCATATAAATAGTACGCCAATCCTTGAATAATATGTGGTTTTCATAAGAATTTAATGCTATTTTCCCATACAAACAATTGAGGGTATGGAATTGCATGATAATATTTTGGACAGAACTTGAAAACAAAAGGGCATGAATCAAACCTTTTGGAACTTTGAGCATTCTTTCCTGCAATTCTTCCTTTGGGAGCAGATGACAACTACAAAGACATGAAACCCAAGGAATCAGATTATATACTGCACAAGAAATATAAAAGAACAATGCTAAAGATCTAGAGGAGCTATTCTAGCAAACCTGTGATGCAATGTCAATGCCAATTTCATCGAGCACCTAAGAAGAAAAGAAGCACAGATATTAAAATATGAGAAGAAAAAATTGAACAGCCTTATTTCAATATAAGAATGTGAGAACTCTTTGCTAAGTCACATTAAGCTAATCTAACCTGATTCGTCAACTCTTCAGTCTCTTCTTCAGCCTCATCATCATCCAGGACACCATCAATAGAATCTGATATCATCTCACTCTGCATAAAACCATAATAAAGTTTGAACTATCTGGATACTGTAGACACTGTGAAAATCATTAACCCAGAGCTGATTTTAAAATGAAGATAAAATGATACGACAATTAATAGCGAAGACATCAACATACCATCGCAATGAAAAAAGTGATAAGTAATAAGTAAAAAAGCTATAACACCTGAAGATGTATTGGATATTTTAAGTAGAGAACACATAAGTCTACCGCTTAAATAAAGGATTTCAAATTCTAATGAATGTTTCTGTATTCTAACAGATCGCATGTAATCTGTCTTTGTGGAATCCTTATTTTGAGGTCTTATAGTGCTTCTTTTAATGGAAATCTTCTACTATTTTTATTCCATTGTTATTGTCTCTTAATAGATCTGGAATGCTCTGGCCACAGGAAGGATTGGTCCATGAATAAAAAATATGATTAGTTTTCCAGCAAGTTCTTAGTACTTAAAAGGAACAAAACTAAGTTGTTTTGGTTTTGTCTCATATTCATAGCCTTTTGATCTTAGACCCCACCAGTCTCCTTTATTGGCCTCTCTCCACCCTGATAAATTTCTCCCCTTCCACTGTGAATCTTCCTTGTAACATTATGTGGCAGCTGATCTATCAGTTATCCATTACTACTGCTGCTGCTTTCATTCACATGCGCAGATGGGTCACATGATCCCTGGGCCAGTGTTACTGTGCATGCCTGCCATGATGTAGTGCACCAACATATCACTGAGCAGATCATTCCCAAGGAAGCAGCCTTGCTGATACAATTTGTATCAATGTTTTTCTCCATGATAAGCTTAAGATGTAATGTAAAGTAGAGATCTATGGTTCAACCTCCGTTTTTCCTGATCACTCCCTGAATTTAAAATCAATGGGTTGGGTTTGACCATTGTTCGCAAACCCACATGAATAGAATAGTTGAGAGTTGCATATCTTTGAAATATAAGTACGATACCATGCTCACAATCGCTAGCCTTAAGTATAATTATTAATGTCACTCATCATGCATAGTTTACACAGTGCTTACGTTTATGAATAAGACTAGAAAATAAGATGTTATTGTGCTTAAGTAATGTCAAGAATGACTGCAATGTCAACATCACGATTAAAAGATGATATTTTTTTTCGTATCTGTATCATTTGATGAAAATGAAAAACTAACAAATGAAATCTTACAGTCATATCCAACTGTGCTGACTGTCTTTGAAAGTCCTGCATAATCTTCATTTGTTTAGCAGGTTCCATTTGCTGTCGAGGAAACAAAGGGGAAAAAACATTTAATAGGATAAGAAATACAAATCACCTTTGGATATTAAAATCAGTTACATCTAAAGTATCATAATTACTAATCCTCAAGAGAGGTAGCTCATGTTTCTGGAAATGTTTACAACAATTCAAATTGTGTATTTCTACATAAAGGGAAAATCAGATTGTCTTGGACCTTAGTCATTGCTCCCATAGCCTTAGTGGCACCTTTCATGCCTGCAGCTACTGAAGTGCTAGCATACATTGCCTGTAAGAAGCATACTTGGTCAACGAAATCTAAAATGACAATGGAAGGAAATTAACAAATAGCAAGTAACATAAGGCTTCTGTTAACCAACCTGTGTATGAGTTGCTATGCCACGCATCTGAGCTCTACTGCCTTGCAAGTTTGAAATTTGTTGCCTTAACCTAATAAGTTGGCGGGCCAAAATTTTAGTTGCAGCCTGCAAATGACCTCATAATTAACATAATTCAGCATTTGTTTAAGACAGCACAACCACATGCTTCATATGATTGTAAGTCCTTAAGGGTGGAAATATATACTGCAAAAACTCACATCATTTCCTGTTTTTGCAGTCCTTTTTATCTCAGCAACAAGTTTTTTCTCCTGCCATTGACATCAACACAATACACATCAACATAAATTAGTCTGCACAATATTGAAAATATCATAAAATAATCATCTTATCAATAGGATAAAGCATATCAGTTAATGTTTGATACAATGTGCACCACATGCTACAAGTACTTTGTGTTAGGTAGTCTCGATGTGTTAATGAAATAATTTGTAAGAATTGGCATTTCAAGGTTTAAGCTCTCACTCTTTTCGTGTTATAATCATAACATATAATCATGGAGAAACATATCTTATTAGCATGATATTCTTTCATCTCTGGTATCATACAAATTTCCAAACGTGCATTATGCATTTTACAATGGTTGTTTTCTTCATTTTCTTCCAAACAAAAATTATACATTATGAAAAAATTTACATATGGACATTTTAATTTGCCTTTCATACCATGCATTTGGATAACAATTAAGAGAGGGCAGAAATAAAGAGATTATTTGAGATTTGTAACGTAAAATGATGTTTCAAAATAATTTCTGGAAAAGGAAAAGAAAAAAAGTTAATCAGTAATATACTGGTCTTGCCACTTTGGAGTAGGCGGATGATGTGAAACAATACCCTTCATGATAACAGGCTGTAGTATAATAATGCATTTCCAAGTGCAAATAATTAAAATAGTTAATGCCTTGAGGCATCTAAAAATAAATGAGCATGAATATATCATTAATTTAGGAAATAAGTTATAGGTAAAATAACGTACTTCCAACTGCAAAGCTCCAATTTCTCTCTCAATTCCTAAAAAGAACACAATCAAAGATGATGAATCAATCAGAAGATAAAACATCACAATAATCAGATAATTGAAGAAGGAAAAGACACAATGTTTTATATGAAAATATATCCGAGTATTACAGCCATCTACCCGGAAAATTTGAAGAGGATATTGGCAGTGCTATTAAAGCAACCAAGATTCTTAGTGGCTCAGTATATCATGCCCCCTTAAACAAAGAAGCCATCATAAATGATATCCATCGATATGAATCAATGTCATGTTATAATGAGTGAGTCGATTGCCAAGTTTTTATAGTAACTAGATGCAACCAGAAACTTTATTTGGGTTCCCAGATCCTAAAAAAATAATTATATTTTATGCAAATTTGAGACAGAATCAAACAGATTCCAGGAATGTTACAGCCTTCATTTGAACTATGCTATATATCAATGGGCTTCATTATCCAGTTTCCTATATCATCTAACTGATATAGAAGTTCATCAGAAGATATTCATTTATGATACATCCGTTGGATCCATAGTGGCAATCCAGAATATGCAACTCTGCTTCAAATCAAGGAATCTCTAGCATAGAACAAGCTCAATTCAAATAAGCACAGCTAATAGTTTCCACATGCCATATACATGTAAGACAGCCTAGCAGGTAGCTTAGCTGATCCTGCAACCCTAGCTAGATAATTACAAGGCATGCTTATCATCCTTCTTCCTGTTTTTTCCTCAAACTTCATCTTGCTTGCATAGCCAAAAGATTTAGAAGCTTGAATCTTCCATTAACTAAATCTAAACTAAAAGACCACCATGATGATATTTATCTGGAAATTCCAAGTTTATACTGGTTATAAATCCGATTTTTTTTTATATTTCGAAATATCAAATTTTAAACAAAAAAATTCTAAAATTCACACGATCAAACAAACCTCTCGTGGCGTTCGCCATCTCCCTCTTGCTCGATCGAAGCGCATCTGCAATTCAAACAAGAACAAGTTCACTAATTCTCGATCTAAAGATCTCGGGAATTGAGAATCAACGCAGGCCCCGAGAAGGAAATCGATCGATCTAAAACCATCCGACAAGAGCTCAAAAGCGCCCCGAAAAAGTGAATTAAAAGAGAAAAATGATGAGGTTGGGAGAAATTGCGACCTTTGGCGGTGGGTTTCTTGGCGAATATGTTCATCTCCAAAGTGCCAAGAGAGGAGGAAGAAGAGGAGGTGGTCGAGGAGTTGACGATAGATGGTTTAGATTTGGGCTTTTCATGTCTTAAGAGATTAAATAGATCATTTAAATATATGGTGCGTTGATTTGAAATCAACGAGTCACGCAGTTATTATTATTTTTGTGGTTATTGTTATTTTTATTTGAATTATTTTTGTTAACACTTTTTTTATTATATTTGTTTTTTCACACTTTAAATTATAATTTTATCAATTTTAATCTCTAAATTAATCCCGCTCCGATATTTTATTTTTAACGTTTGATTTTATTATTTTTTTTAAAATTAAATTTTATATTTGCTAAATGATATTTATACTTTTGTGTAAAAGTTTAAAATAAAATTTATCTTTTATTATTTATTTTGTTAATATAATAAAGGATTAGCAAAATAATATAAGTGTTTTAAATTAATAAATAATAAAAGCTAAAAAAATATTTTAAACTTTTATTCAGTAAAGGTACATGTATTATTTAACATATCTAAAAAAATAATTTTAATGAAAAAATTGACGTGAAAAAATATTATAGTATACGAAGTATTAGTGAAAATATTTTTTTTATTTGATAAAAAAAGTGGTAATGACGGAGGAAGAAGGGAAACGGGGAAGTTAACGCGGTGCGCGGGAAGGAAGATGAGGCGGACTCACGGAAGTTTAACGGCAGCGGCGGTTGAACGAGTTGGACGTGGGCGGTGCCGCGGTGGTTGCCGAGGACGTCTTGATGATTAGGTGTCTTGGATGATGCAGCAAACTTCGTACATTATATCATATTATTGGCGGAATTTGGTAATCTACCATGATAAATTCGAGTTTTTTTTATATATTATAATATAATAAAAAATATGTATAGTAAAAAATAATAATAGTTTCGTGATAAAATTAGACGTTTACTAGTTTTTTTTCTTTTGCTTAGAGGGCAAGTTCTTAATTAGCATTGCAAATAAATACATAATAATCATGTTTAATAAAAAAATGGGGATCAAGGCTCAATTTAGAAGTGTTTATTAAGTTAATTTGGCTTGATATAATAATGAACAAGTCCGTTCGAGTTCGACAAGTCGTCCAATAGTCGGCCATTTAGTTTGTTAACAAAATGATGTATTTAAAATAAAATTAGTTATTGTCAAATTAGCTACTTAGTATAACATCATTAATAATAAAAGATTATTATTTTGAACACCTGTCATCCTCGGAAAATTAAAAAAAAACATAAGTACTTTACTCATTTTTTTAATAAATATTATTTTTATTATCAATGTAGTGAGAAAAAAAGGGAAAGTGAAGTAAATAAGAGGAAAAAGTAAAAAAAATAGAAAATTATATGAAAAACGATAGACGAAAGATAAAACAATGATGTCTTATTTTATTGATGTAATGAGACATATAAAAAAATTAAAAAAAGAAGAGTAAAAATAGAGAAAAGTAAAATTAGAAAAAAAAATATAAAAAACAGATCTAAAAGGAAACCTTTCTTAAAATAAAATAAAATAAAACTACTATCAACTCTATGCGACTGACCTGATTGCTAGCCTGTTAGAATCTAATGAATTTGACAAGTTTATAATTTTATTAGATGATGATTCATAGTCCAATAAGGTAGCGGACCCCTTGATATTTAGTCAAAGTTTCGATTGACTGTGTGTTTGGTAATTAAATACCTTTAGGCTTTGTTTGGCAATTAACTAATGGAGGGGTGATGTGAGATGGTGGAGTATAGGGTGGGGTGGTGGAGTGTGGTGAAGTGTGATGGATTATTATAAAACTCATGTTTGGATAAAATTTTATGATGGTGGATGGGTTAAACTAAATCATAACATGTTTGAATAATTTAAATAAAAGTCATTTATATCCTTTATTATATATTACTAATTATGACCCTTAATAAATATAATATTATTATATATTTATTTGATTTATTATAATATTTATATATTTATCATTATTTATATCTCTTATATATTTTTTCTCTTATTTTTAGTATTATTTTTCTCTTATTTTTAGTATTATTTTTCTCTCAATGTATTTTGTTTCTTTCACAATATTTTTATTTTTTTTGAAATAAAGATAAAAAAGATTGAAGATGATAGATAAATATAAACTCAAGTCAAATATTTTTCTATCATAAATCAAAATAATATAAATAAGAATATTATTTTAAATGAACTATGATATAATTTTAGAAAGTTATTTAAATGGGTAGTTTTGGCTAAAAAGTTTCATTCCCTCTAATTCCACTAATTTGGTGGAATGAAATATTTGGTGTTTGGAGGTGTGACTCACCCCTCCAAACACCATATGACTTTTAAAATTTTTTACCCAAACACGATTTAACTAACACCATCCACCCATCTTCCACCCTATCCCCCCTAATACCTTAATCCAAACAAGGCCTTAGGCCCGAAAACTTTGTAAATTTTTTTCACATTTTAAAAATTTATAGTAAGACATTTTTTTCGATATAAAAATATTATATTTTTTTTAAATACGTTGTAATTATAAAATAATTAAAGAGAGAAAAGAGAAAAAAATACGGAGATATAAATAAATAATTATTTTACGACGATTTAGAGTCAAACAGACAAACACCTATTTATAAAAAAAATCGTCAATAAAAAATATTATAACATAATAAATAAATATTTCAAAATTACTGGACATTCAAACAATCACTACTCTAAGTAATAACTTTTGCTAAAACTAAAAAAATAGTTGTGAATATATTGTTTATTTTTTAGATATTAATTGCATGAGATATAACAAAGCAAGCAATGCGTTATATGTATAATAAGTAATAATGATTAGCATATTGAAATTTCGATTTTACTTCTAATGCTTTCCATCAAGTAAAATAATCGTCGAAATTTTTCTTGGATACTGAAATTATCACAAACAACTTTGTCTGATCGGTTCAAGTTACAACTATTTGGATCACCCAAAAACAATAATTGTAACCTTTTAGACATTAAAATGTTTTAGTAGCTTGCTCCCCTTTACATATAACAGTAATTTTTATTTTTTTCCCTTTCAATTTTTTTTTAAATTTTAAGAATATATGTATATATACGTATACATGTGCATTTATGGAAAATAATTATCTATATGTGCATTGTAATAAATTAAAACCTCTTTGATTGACAAGTAATCAATTAAATTAATTACTTATTATATATATCCTTCTATTATGTAAAGTCAATTATTTAATTACATATATGCATAAAAATGACTCCTTTCAAGTAATAGTTAATAAAATTGAATTAATAAAAAAACATGGAAATTGTTAATTCATAATTCTAATTTAACATAATGAAAATAGTAAAAAAAATGAAAATGATAGTGCTGGAAGAAAATTTTATTATTATTTAGGTTGATGTTTTTTATTGCTTGTAGCTTCACTTTTTATAGTCATTTAAGTATATTAAATTATTTTTTTAAAAAAATAAATTTATAGATATTGATTTGGTACTAATTTATATATTTAAGTATATATAATAATTAATTTAAACATATTTCGATCATTTTCATAGTACTTTTTCATATAATTTTTTAAAATTTTATTTTAAATATTAATATATGGACGCTAATAATTCATATTATTATCTTGACCCCCCTAGCGGTCCCTGACTTGCTCAATATACTTACTAATTAACATTTTTAGTCAGCAACCCTATTCTCTGAAAGAAATATCATTATCTTTAATATTATATATTGAATTGATTAATTACAATAATTAATATTAGATTTTATGGTCCTCTATACGCAATTCCTAATTATAACTTTACTATAATTGACCACTGAAATGTTTGAAATTACAAGTGTACATTTTCCTAATTAATCTACAACTCTCAATTTGTTTTATAATATACAATATTTTTAAATTGATGAATCAGAGTCTCGTGACTTTAAACATTTAAAAATTATTTTAATTACGAATTTTGAACTGCTTATTTTAATTAAATGTTGTAGTAATAAATGTTTAAATAAACTTTTTTAAGCAACTAATATGATATATATAAATATATTATTCATTTTGAAAGCAATATACTACATTAAGATTATTTGGTTCAGAGCTCTAATGCCACCACTCTTCTGACACATGTAGTGAGTGAGCCAATCTTTGCTTCATTGAGACCCAGTAAAAGCGTCCTCGGCGAATTCGAACGTACAAAAAAAATAGAAGAGTTAAAATTCTCATATTTTTATTTCTCCTTCCATTTCGATCGGCCTCTTTTGCTTCGCCTTCGGCGAGCGCCGCGATCGCTTCTATCGATCCCTCGCCGATCGATTCGTCTCCAGCGGCGGCCGCGGCGCCGGACAAGAAGCTGACAGAGGAGGCGGCGCCGATCGAGGTCGGAGGAATTAGGGTTTGGCTCGCGTGGTTTGCCGGGTGAAAGTTCGGATTTTTTTGGGCTCTTCTTTTGTTCTTTCCTTCGGAGAGGTGGTGCGAGGTAGCTTAGGCTTTTGTGTTTGTTTCGTTTTCGCTTTCGTTGTTGTTGTATGAGAGGGAGGCAGACGTTTCGCTCGGATGGACGTGGATGAGGTGAAAGACGTGGCGGCTCTCGATCCTGAGCTGCTGCAGCTCGCGGAGGTGTCGCCGTTGGCCCTGAGGGAGAACCCTAAGATAGCCGAAGAGCTCTACTGGCAGTGGCTCTCGCTGTTGGAAACTAGAAAACTGGTACTTCTGTTATAATTTCTTTTGGACGTCTTATTTAAAGAGAATTTCTCGGTTCAATTGCTCAAGTGGATCAACCTTTTTCTGTCTTTTATATTGAAAACTAGAAAGCTAAGTGATGAGGTTTTGTGCATGTTCATTCAGTGGTTTCATTCTTTAGTATGCAGCTAAATATAAATAGAGTGGCTTAGCAATAAGCAAAGTTTCTTGTTTGTTATAAGGGATGCAGATGTGGCAAATTGGACTCTCGCCTCTGGAGGTTACAGTAGCATTTTCCTCTTTCTCTGACTAGTCAAGAAAGATGAAATGCTGTTTGCTCATCTTCTTCTTTCTTGTCCAATTGCCTTAGACCTACGACCTGACCCTTTATTGGTCAAATGACACCTTGTTGATGCAAAATAGTTCAGCCCATGGACTTATTCCTGTTTTTGTTTGTTTTTCATGCCAGATAACTTGAGTCATGTTAATGCATTAGACTGATGTACATAGATGGAAAACTTGGTGACCGACTACATGACTTTAGTATAAGGACTCATTCTGGTTTTTATTTGTGCTTATAACTAATTGTTTAAGTTCAAATTCATTCAAACATATTATCCTCTGATAATATTTAATATGTGTAGATGAGGTGCTAAGTGATTCTTTGAATTAGTCAGAAGTTTTTATCTTGTAATCTGAGAGACAGTTTGAGTTCAACCATGTAACCATCATCTCTTCAGCTTCTCACTTGAAAGAAGGTGCTAAGTGATTCTTTGAATTGGTCAAAAAGTTTTTATCTATCTTTTAGAAGAAAAAGTTTGAGTTCAACCATCCAACTACGACCTCTTTATTTTATTGCTTGAAATAGGTAAGAGATGAAGTGTGCATTTTGGCAGGTACTAAAACCCTATAAGAATGGTATTTGAGTGGTAATAGTGAAACATAAACTCAATAAGTCTAATAACATTGAAAAACATGATATGCCAGTGATGTTTGTCGTTGAATAGAGGAAGCATGTAGAGACCTCAGTTAAGGTGAAGTTAAAAATACAGTGGAATAGAGGAATAAAAAAATTATCTGACTCAATTACAGGGAACAGGTTGGCCTGAGCAATAAAGCAAGTAGTCAGATAGTATTGAAACTGCAATAATCTGGCACATTTCAATGTGCATACTTTGTCTATGTGTTTCTTTTTCTTTCAAATCTGTAACCCATGGAGTAGGCTTGTCAATTGGATGTTCAACAACAAATCTCAGTGTATTCTTAGTTATTTGGCTGATTATTCTCCTTGACTACTAACTTTTAAGGCATCATGTCAACAATAGAATTTGACTGCTTTAACTGGTTGGTGGTTCCATCTATAAAGAATTAGAGATTGAAGTCAAAGCTTTCATGTATTCCAATGCCACTACATCTTTTTCTTATGAAGTATTCCGTGGCATTCAAGTGCCTCTCCATGTGCTTCATTTTTTTTATTTAAGTTCAGTTTTACACTGATACACTTGAAGATCTTAATTGAAGTCAACCACTTATGACTTCACCTCAGTTCAGTTTTATCTTGTGAATCTTATATAACCAGCAATAGGATTGTCAACATTTGATGATGTATTTGCTTTTGCATTGTGATGTAGGTCAAGTCATTGATCGAAGATGCAAAAACAGGTGCCCCTTTCAATATTCCTGGTGGTTCCAGTAGTGTCAGTGCAGCCGCAAGCAATTTGTTACCATCAATGTTCCCTGCTGGGAGTGCACCACCCCTCTCGCCAAGAAGTAGCTCTGGATCTCCTCGATTTTCAAAGCGTAGTTCAGCAGGGACTACATCTTTTTCACCACTTAAACTACATAGAGAACCAGCCAGAGAAGTTATACCTCAGGTATTACTTAATTATCATTTATGTTCTTTGCATGTAATGTTCTCAGTGGATCAATAGGAGTTTGGTGTTTGTTATTTAAGATTTGTCTTTTCTATTTGAGGGCTCACACAACTGATTGGCACCCTTGTAGTTCTATTTCCAAAATGGTCGTCCACCCCCAAGAGAGCTGAAGGAACAGTGTCTATCCAGAATTGATCATCTTTTCTTTGGAAACATGGGTGGTTTACAAATTCAAGGTTACTTTCATTTCTAACATATGCTTTTGGTTTGACTATCATGCAATTTTTTATCTGTCAAAGATTTTCATTTCTGGCCTGTAGAATTCAAGTCTGTTACCAAAAACATCTGCAAGCTGCCATCATTTTTTTCAACTGTGCTTTTTGGAAAGATCGATGCTGAATGCACTGGTACAGTAACAAGGTATGTGAATCCTCTGAACATTTATTATTATGTTTGTTCAATATTCTTTTATCTAATTACCTGTAAAAGAACTCTTTATTGTAACTACGTCACTTGAAATTAATAGGCGTACACACAAGAAGTTATCAAATTCCATTATTGTGAAGGATTTGCTTGTCATTTGTAAATTGTTAAGTGATATTGGAAACTTCTAAGTAAGGATTTGTATGATGGTGCATACCATTGAAAAGTTGATGCATCATTCCGGAAGAGAGTTGTGTGGATATAGGATTCTACCTTTAAGAAATCAGGAAAACAATTGAAACCAAATAGCATTTCTTGTTGTACCATCCTATACTAAGTGATGCAACCATATTTTTGTCATCATTTTTTCACTTTTTGATAGAGGCAGATGTGTTAGGAGTTGTAATCGCCCTGCAATTGGGGCCCATTTCTTAATATTGTCTTCCCATTTTCTTTAATGCTCACTTTTTGTGTTTGTTTCTGCTTTCCTGTTCAGTTTTCTTCTTTTTATTCCCCAACTCCACCACTCCAAAAAAATCCTTTTTATTTTTCTAGTTACTATTTTCTTATATTGTCTTCCCATTTTCTTTGACACACAATTTTCTTTTTCTTCTCTGTTCTTTTTTTGTTTTATGATATTGAATGATTCTGTGGTAGTTAGGCAAATTGTATCATCCTGTGCCTAAATAAGCTAAATGGTTGAGAGATACAATAATCAACCCACAAAAACTTGGTTTTGCCTTCTCAAAAAGAAAAAAAAGACTCGGCTTAGCCAAAACCAGGCATATCTGATATCAGCTTATCATGGCATGCAATACATGCTGGGCAGCCACCTGGCCGTGCCCAGCCGCCACTATAGCTTAACCCTTCAACACAGAGGGCACAAGAACCATCACTTCTGAGTCATATTAGTTTCTGATCCCAACTATTTAAGCTTAAGCCCTCAAAAGAAAACTGTGTAATTTTAAGTTTCTCTAGTTCTCACTCAAAATTGTCTACCTTTTCACCCAAAAGCCCTTGGATTTGCTGAATATAAAAATGTTTGATGCCAGGGATGCATTTGTTGATTTTTGGATCAATAGCAACTTGATAACAAAGGATTTGCCGACACAAATATATACGATATTGAAACATCCAAATTGTAACTCTCTTTCTCAGGTATGTTTTCTGAGTTTGTAATTTTTGAGGACTTTGGCTATTCTCTCTAAAAAAACATCATTTTTACCTCATTTACCAAGTATGGGTGAATCATACTTTTAAATGTGGAACCATATGTTATTTCTCCAGTTATATAAATGTGTAATATTTTCTTTCTTCTTTCTTTTTCCCAAAATGATTATGTTTGTGCTGAATCCATGCAGGAGGATTTTAAACCTGTTCTTCGAGAGCTTCTGGCCACCCATCCAGGGCTGGAATTCTTACAGGGAACCCCAGAATTCCAAGAAAGATATGGTGAGTGTTTCCCCTGTCTTGGAATATTTAAACAATGATATAGTTGCAAATTACAACTAAAGATAGTTGACATTAGGTTCATGGAACATAAGGATAAAAAATCTTAGTTTTATGGACTTGTTTACTGAAGTTAAGATTTCTGTACTGAAGAGCTGATTTACTGCTGGTAATTGTAATTCTGCTCTTTCAGAGGATGCTTAGTTTATTAGGAATGAAATCATTTGAATGCTTTTGTACTTGTTAATGTGCTTATTCTCATTGAACAAAACTGCTTAATAAGGTTTAAGTGTCAAATTGTTCTGAAGAGTTTTGGATACAAACTGGCCTGTTTTCTATCAGGATATGAACAGAATTCTTCTTACTAACTGGCCATGTTGCTAGATATGAACTTCCAAATACGTATGTTTTTTTTTTAAAAAAAATAGGACTTTCAAATTTGTATGTTATGTAACCGAGAGAAATATGTATGGTTATCCATTTAACATTCTAGAGCGTGATTAGATCACTCATGTATAATGAGAGAAATATAGATAGTCTGAATCTTGGTAATCATATGTGTCCATCATGCGGAATTTTTTTTTGTTGAATTGTAAGCTGCTATATTCCAATAATGAAAGTAACAAGCAGATTGGATATTCTTACATTCCAGAAAGGCTTCTTTTGTGTAGTTTCCTTTCCTAAGTTTTATGAATATGTTAAGTGAAGATTTCACATGGAACAAGTAATTTCCACATATTCTTCCTTCAGTATCTTGGATGATTTTTTTTCTATGAGATTAATCGTGGCAATAAATACTGGACATCATAATGCTTTTACATAAAATTAGTTAATTCAAGATTATGCCCTTCAATTTTCTAAGTAATGCGTCCTCTGAGAAAACTTTTCTAAGCAATGTTGTGTTTCTAGTGGCCTCAAGCTAATTGTTTTGTCACCTGTTGCCAGCTGAAACTGTTGTATACAGGATATTTTACTATATGAATAGATCAGGAAATGGTTATCTTACACTTAGGGAGCTGAAACGTGGAAATTTAATTGCGGCCATGCAGCATGCTGATGAGGAGGAGGATATTAACAAAGTTTTGAGGTGATATTTGTTTCTAAAAGTCAATGCTACCTCTTCAGCTTGGTTAGAAACATCGAGACAGTATTCTAAATCTAAGATATTAATGGCACAAATTTACACACAAAAAGAATTGTCACAAATTTATCAGTCTGTCATTTTAACTCTATGCATTGATTTTTTATTCATTATGCTTTCAGGATATCTTGGTTTTTATTGAGGTTGTAGCATGATTTGTGTTCTGGACCTTATACTTTCTTCTTTCTGGTAAAATGATTGTTTTAGTAATCAACATTAGAATGCCACATTGTGCCCAAAGTAGTTAAGAAATTGCTATATTAACTCATGATTCACGAGTGCATGATTTGAATTCTTGAAATAATATCTATTTTTTTATTTTTTAACTTGGAGGCTGTGTTTTATTCCTGCTTGTCATTATTGCAACTGGAAGCTAGTCGTGGCTGTCTTAACACAATTTCCTTTTTTTTATGAGAATGTCTTTAACTCGATTTCTTTCTACAGGTATTTCTCCTATGAGCATTTTTATGTCATATACTGTAAGTTTTGGGAGCTCGATACAGATCACGATTTCTTGATTGATAAAGAAAACCTCATTCGATATGGCAATCATGCACTGACTTACAGAATTGTGGAGCGAATTTTTTCCCAGGTACTTGTTCATCAGTTCCTTTTAAATTATTCTTTTTTTGTCTTTTCTAGGACCAATATATTGAAATACCGCAAATTTTGTCGTTGTCTATTAGGTTCCAAGAAAGTTTAAGAGCAAAGTTGAAGGGAAGATGAGTTACGAAGATTTTGTATATTTTATGCTGTCAGAGGAGGATAAGTCATCTGAGCCTAGCCTTGAGTACTGGTAAATGCTAAACTACACGAAGTCACTTATCATTATCATTTTTGCATGTTACCATTTTCTTTTTCACTTTACTTAATTATTATTTTTATCCAATTAGTATGATTTATACTGTTCCACTAAAGAAAAGGTCTAGCAATTTGAGTTCTTTAATAACGTTTGAATTCATTAGTTTAAAAAGAAGAGAGAAACTTGAGTTATTTTCTCTTAGCTATTTAATAGGTGAAAAGTGTGTTGTTCTTACTCTTTAGTCCATAGGAACCTAAGGATAAGACAGAATTTTATGGAATTATTAGTCAAATTATGTGTTGCCTTTATTATGGATAGGTGTTTTTTTAGAGAGAGTATGAATAGGAGTTGTGAGACAGAAGTTCTTAGAGACTGAAGGTCTCTTGGAGCCCTTGGGTGTTGAGAATGGAAAACAGCGAGGAGGATCCTGGTCATACCATTGGCGACAATAGGCCTCACTAAAAATAGTGCAAAGTTCACTCATTTAGCCATTTATTTCCAGGCATATCTTTCTTAGTGGCAAGCCCATTCCAAGTAGTTTTAACAGACACAACATTGCTGGTTTATGTACAATATTGGTTACAATGTGACCACACCATTTTTTAGGAAGAAAAATGCTATGTGGACAATATTGTGTATCATTCATTTTTTTTCTTCAAGGTGTGGGAAGTTGGAGTGTGACCATTTTGCTTTCAACATACCTCAGTCTCTCCTTGTTTTTGTTTTTGTTTTTGTTTCTCCCTACATTTGTACATTTTTCTATCATAAAAATGGATGACTGTTCAAGTTATATAGTCTTTTTTTTTTTCTTTTCCCTTTTGATTTGAAAAAGTCCTTAGAGGGCAAAGGTTTGTCTCTTTTTGTTCAATGGTAATCGTATAAGATTATAATCCTTGATGTAAAATGTTCGGGCAACATTACCGTGTCAGGGTAATAAGTAATATGGATTGTACTCCTTTTATTTGAAGTTATGGTTTTTACTCTTTTACTAAAGCAGCAGTGTGCATTAATAGTTGGACATATTATATGCTTATTTGTGATAATGAAGCTTGTAGTGTGGTTTCCACTATATGCAGTTGTGCCCCCTTATCATCTCAGTTTTCCATAACAGGCGCCCAGCCTCTATTTCTTTTTCCTTGAGTGCATGGTTTTCTTTTCGTCTCTTTGTTTGTTTCTTCCTTAGATGTTTGCTTAGGCAGTGATCAATTTATGCTCTACATGTAAGCTCTATTCACCAGACAAGAATTAAGAGAATACGGTTAAAAGCAACTTTTAGTTTCTTCACTACCTCCTTGAAATGCCAGGTATGGTGCTTTGTCTTTGAGTAACCTTTATTTCTGTCAAATGGCTTTAATTGAACCTCTCTTGAAAAAGTAAAAAAAAAATAACGATACATGCAATTGTTCACTTTAACTATTATCCGGAGTTTAGATTTAATAAAAAATGTCCCTCAACGGAAATCATAGTGAGAAGTTAAAAATTCTTGAACTATGTTTCTGAAAATGGGCAGTACCTGTTCATAGTAAGATACTAAGCCTGTAGGAAACGTGATAGCAGATGGTTGCATGAGATAGCATCTAGATTTAGCTGAATTCCATGCCAAGCATGTCATGCTTTCACATGTCTGTTTTTGCATTCAATTTTACATATCAGTTTTTTTTATCTGGGATACTTGATTCAGTCTCAAAACACCAATTGGTTTTCAGGTTCAAATGTATAGATTTGGATGGAAATGGGATTCTGACTCCTAATGAAATGCAATTCTTTTATGAGGAGCAGTTGCATCGAATGGAATGTATGGCACAGGAACCTGTGCTCTTTGAGGACATTCTGTGTCAGATGATGGATATGATTGGACCACAGGTCAAAGTTATTTCCAGATCATATGTTTTTTCTTACAAACCATTTAAAACTCTCCTAAACAATGTATTTTCTGCAGAATGAAGGTTATCTTACGTTGTCTGATCTGAAACGCTCTAAGCTTTCAGGAAGCGTTTTTAATATTCTTTTCAATCTGAATAAGTTCATGGCATTTGAAACTCGTGATCCATTTCTAATCCGTCAGGTTAGTGACTCATTATTCTACTTCTTGAAACTTGGGTGAATAAACTTGCCAACTCAGTCGAATGATGTTCTGCTTATTATGATTCATGTAGGAGCGTGAAGATCCGACTTTAACAGAGTGGGACCGGTTTGCACATAGAGAATATATTAGATTATCTATGGAAGAAGATGGTGAAGATGCCTCAAACGGTAGTGGAGATGTTTGGGACGAATCACTTGAGGCTCCCTTTTGAATGAAAGCTACAGTAAGGCTTTCTTTTTTAACTTTTTATTGCTATGATATTGCTGTTGGAACTTTTGAGGTAGGAGACTCAAGATTATAAATAGTAAGGCTTCAAGGCATGACTAAGTTACAATGATGCTTTTGTGAATTTTATGACTAGCAATGTTAAGGAATTTTAATACATTCTTTGTTTTGGAAATGACTTATGAAATCTTTCCTTTGTTCTACTCTTGCTCGTTAGAACAATGTCATTTCTATCTTGTTCGTATATTTAAAATGCCTAGAGGGGAAACTTATTTATAAGTTTTCAAAGGTTGCTTCACAAGGTGCATTTAATTTTTTTTTCATCCGAAGAACACACCCTTTAGTAAGGTGCACCTCTTATAATATAAACATAAATAGGGACATAAATATGAGCATATAATGTAAACATAATTCTGAATTATAAATTTATATAATTATACAACACAAAAGTTTTAAATTGTCTAACAATCCTTCACTAATTGACAAGTTTTTTCGTAAGTTTTATGATTTATGTAAACAAAAGGTGTCACTAGGATAAACCTTCATTAATATAAATTTCAAGGTAATAATCAAGTGATAGGTATCTAGTTAATTAGACCTTCAGTTGTGTTAAAACCTTATCCAAATTAAAGAGATTATTTGCTTTAACTCTTGTATGGCCACGTGCTCGTCCGGAGCTTCATGGATATTTACAAGAATAACACTTCTAAAACTCTTGATCAGAACGACATCACTCTTATATTCATATAGGTGGAATTTCATGATAACATCATTATTAATCCATCAAGAGCACAAGCTTATCCTCCTAAATTATGCATATTTGATATGCACTAAATCCTAATTCTTAATGCTCTTACGTATGCATATATAATACTAAATCCATAATCTTAGTATCTCAATCACTGAATGACTTGTTACTCACAAATAAGGTTGGATTTTCATCATTAAATGATTATAGGTTTCTCATTTTAGCAATGAAGTTATTAACCTTTTACTCTCGACATACATTTTTTCCAATGAACTTTGTAAATTCACTTTGAGATGTGATGATCATTATCACCATCTATCATAAATCCATATACATGTAGTCTTGTCATCACAAACTTTTATATACTTGAAATGATTATCCTTGATTATGGCCACATTTATATCATCATTTCAATGATCTCAGATTCTATATCAAATACATTTATGGTTTCATTGAGATGACTAAAAATTCATTCAATAATTTTCCATTTTTGTGTGATTACACGTAGGGTTTTAATGAGATAATAAGAAATTCTTTAAATGATTTCCACTTTTGTATGATCACACTCATGATTTTATTAAGATGACCAAAAACTCTTTTATTGAATTTCTACTTTTATATGAAGTACACTCACGATTTTCACGAGGTAATAAAAAAAAATCTTTGTTATTGTCTTTTGACATATGTACCCCACGCTTTAAAATAATCTGAAATTTATTGCTTTTGAAATATCACAAGAGAAATTGTTGGTAATTTTTTATTTGCTAACTCACTCCTTTAAAACATATAAAGTGCAAATAAACATTTCATATTCAATACCCACGAGATGTGACTTAATCTTTGATAGAGTATAATTTGTAAATAAATGCTCCATATCCGATTATGACAAATGGATCAAACAATTTTCACCTTGGAAATCATATGCCTACACTTCAAATTTATTCGAGATCTATTTCTCTTTTCATATCTCACATGACAGTGCAAATATATTTTAACGTTCGATACCCACAATCTTGTTATATTTATATTTGTTAATTCTTATCGAGTACAAGTTCTTTATTTTAATATTCGATGCCCGGCGCATTTTATTTTTGTTGACTCTTATCGAGTACAAGTGCAAACATATTTTGACATTTAATACCCATAATTTGGGCAACCTGATATATTTGCTAACTCTTGTAGAGCAAGGTTGTAAGAATCGAAACGGACAATGATCCTAAGAAGTTTCCGGGTTAGGTTAAACCGATTAAGCCGGATGGTCGAACCAGATATTATTAAAAAATATTAAATTAAAAATATTATTTATAATTTTCATAAAGAATCACAAATAATATGATTAAATACTGGAAAAAATAAATTTACTCTCAAACTATGTTAGTTATGATCAGTTAGCATTTTATTTGATATAAAAACTATTAATAAAAATATATCTTAAATAAGTATTTGTTCAAAACAGATATCATTTAAAGAATCTTTTATAACTAAAAAGAAAAAAGAAAAAAAATAAAAACTGACCTAAAAGGTCTTAAATTACAATTTTTTTCATGGCCCACTCCCAAAGCCTAGTTTCCTTTTTTCTTTTTTTTCCTATTTTACAATTGAACCGACCGTCACTGAAACTGACCGGTTTGAGTGGTTCAACCCTTATTTTCCTAGTTTCGACAGGTTCCATCGATCCAACTCCTTGTTCGGTTTTGGCATCGAGCTAGGACTGCCCTAGGCCACAGTCGATGGTCCAATCGGCTGGTCTGTTCTGGTTCTGACAACCCTGAAAGTCTAAGCGAAATATATCTTAATTCCGGAATGAACAAATTTAAGTCCGAAAGCCACAAGCATACTAACGCAAATAACATATATTATACATATAAAATGCATGTGAACACGACATCCTTTTTTTCTTATCATGCAATTAAAATAAATATTGAACCATCATCATGCATGAAAAAAAAAGAAATAAAAGTTATATCCATTATAGGAAAGGAATGTATAATAAAAGTGTATCTTAATGTCGATATACGATATGTATTTGTAACCTTGAATGTATTATTCATATCTTGAAATTCCTTTTGAATATCACCCTAAAATTGTTGTAGCTTTTAAGGTAAGAAAATCAAATCATAGATAGTAAAGCTTCAAAGACACTACTAAGTCATTTTCCTTAAAGAGATATTTGTCCTCTAACTTAGTTGCCATAGGATTAATAAAGATACTTTCCCAGAAAACTATGAAGTCTTTGTGAATTTCATAACTAGTTCGTAGATAGTAAAACTTCAAAGACACTACTAAGTCATTTTCCTTAAAGAGATATTTGTCGTAGATAGTAAAACTTCAAAGACACTACTAAGTCATTTTCCTTAAAGAGATATTTGTCGTAGATAGTAAAACTTCAAAGACACTACTAAGTCATTTTCCTTAAAGAGATATTTGTCCTCTCACTTAGTTGCCATAGGATTAATAAAGATACTTTCCCAGAAAACTATGAAGTCTTTGTGAATTTCATAACTAGTAATGTTAAGAAATCCATACACATTTCTTTGATTTCAAAATGATTTATGACACTTTCCTTTTGTCCACTCCTACTCACTAGAACAATAAATCATTTATATCTTGTCCATATATCTAAAATGCTTAGAGGGGGGAAACCTATTATAAGTTTCATAGGCTGCTTCACAAGAGGTGCATTTAGCTCTTTTTCATCCCAAATTCTTGGAGGTGAAACTTACGAGAGGCACATACAAAGAGTTACTTTAGATGAAAAAGAATGAGTTGAATGTGAGCCGGAAGTGAGTTCAAGGTTTCAAGAATTACCCTATATTGGTTGATACAGGGTCATGTCATATAATGGCTTGATTGAAATGATGCAAGGTTTGTGCCTTTACACACTAGTTTCAACTTTTACTGGGCCAAAATAATTGGGGAGAGATCACTTCTACCCCTCTCGATATCTATCAATTATCTTACCTAACTCGACCTTCCCTTTGATCTCTGACAATCTCTCATCTCCCTTATGTCCTGTGCCTTCCACAATCTGCCACTTTCTACAGCTTAGTTGTACTTCTCCAAGCTCTTTCCATCTGAAAATTTTGTGATGATTTTGCTCTTCAAATGATCTTCCCGACTAAATGCTCTAATACCTTTGTCTGAATGTTCAACATGAGCTTGATTTTTCTGAGTAGAGTCAACTGTATTTACATGCAAGTGGATTTTTTTCTTTTGCTCGTCATGGAGCGAATCTCTGCCGCTCACTCATTGGTTCACCTCTGCACAAAAGATGCGTGTGAACTTTAGTAATTTGATTATATGTTTTCAGTCATCGAATGCAGTAATTTTTTTCAAAATACTCTTTAATGATAATATTTTTTACTCATTTCTGCAGGTACTTGGAAGGAATTGTATCATAATACAGATGCTGGCAAAGCTCTCACAGAAACAGCTACGTGGATTTGATGACATATGGTTCTGATTCTTCTGAAGAAACTTTGGTGGCAGCTTTCGTTCTTGTTAAATTTGTATATTTCCACGGAATGCCATTTCTCTTTATTGTCCTTGCTTTGCTAATGGAAAATGGGAATTTTGGAGTGAGTAGTTCAACCCATGGCATTGCTGTTAACACCTAGAAAATGAAGGTTTTGTGTGCTCTGTAGGAAGAAAAATCTGAATATCTAGGAAAGGTGTACCTAAATCGTGTCAGTTGTTTGTCTCATTGGGACTAAAAAATAGTTAGATATTTACTTCCTATTTTTTTTCTATTTTTATAAGTCTTTCAAGGGTTGCCGTGAGGCGTATGCTTCCAGGTTGATGTGTTTGGTGTTGGGTTTTCTGTAACACGTTGCACTCGGTTCATTTCAGTAAGAAAATAGTTACACTACTCTCTTCAAAGTTGCACAAGATTGACAATGTGAGCCTTAACTGTAAATGTGCTGGCAAAATTTACAACTTCTTAACTTCCTTTGCTTTCAGGTGTTGTCTTGGTTTACCAACCATTGATGTGCAATGGGTATGGTTTGTTGTTCGTTAAGTCAATTGATTTTGAGGATGTTAAATGTTGCATTACGTGGCATTTGGTTATAATACAGGGAAAACTATTTGCAACTATGGATAAATAATTGCTTATGCATTTGGGAAACTTAATACAACCAAACTTTCACTTCTTGCCAATGCTGCGAAGTTGAACTCTTGTGAGTTTTGTGGCCATCAGTTGCTGATCTTGGAATTGGGCCTCCAATATTAATATGCCTTAATGTACGGTACTTTTTTCTTGCGTGGATCATGATATCTTGTTAAAAATATCAATTGAGTAGCGTAATCGATAATGCCGGACAATTTTGTTTGCAAGATATTTCTAGTTTGAAATCTAAATCGTTAATTGATTGGACCAATTTGTTGTTGATGTCGCTGAATGTTTTATAGTGTTTCTTAATGAATGTTATACTTGTAGTTGCAGAGAGGCTTTTACAAAAAAGAGGACCATCAGATATATCTAATCAAGAAAATAACTTGTGAGGCTTATAGTTCATCACTGTCCAATTAAGTTCTTTTTCTCGTGTTGACTTTGATATCCCATCTAAATCCCGCGACTTCGGAACATGATTTTGATATTCCAATTCGGGATTAAACTTACTAATTTAGTTTAACTAAGTTTTAAACAGTATCATAATACATCTTCAGCTTAAGAGTGAGCTCGGTTCATAAGAAAAGCTTTAAGTTATGATTTGAACTTCTCTTTGTATGATTAAAATAAATGCATAAAAGATACTTTTTTGGGAAGTGATTGATTTTCTGTATCTTAAATATAAAAGAAAATGATTTTGGAAATGTAAAATATGAGGTTCAGTGAGAAGATTCAGTTGTAAAAATGTAATTCTTTTTTTTTTTAATTAACTCATCAATTTCAGGTCAACAGGAGAATATTTTCTGGCTGATCAATTTATTTCATGAAATCAAATAATAAAAAATTTAAAAGCATTACATGTATAACCTCAAAATTCTCAAAATAAAATATCAATGCAACATGATATGTACAATAAAAATATATGCATTATCAATCAAACTTGGATTTTAAAGTCTAAATAGATTAGTAAAAAAATGTCTTGCGGATATTATGGTCATTTTAATAAATAGATATTGTTTGGTATTTAATTATCAACAACTTAACTTTTTAAAATTAGATGGATTAAACATCTCTATCGGACTATTAAGAAAATTCTCAACTCTACTCACTATTAAGGGGAGAATAATTTATTTTATATGAGTACGTGGATGTTAGAATTCATGATTTCGACTCTTCTAACATCATATTAAATGAAAGATTTCTTTCTTACCTCCCTTGAATTATGATTACATTAATCACTTATCTCGTATGTGCTTTTCAATTATTTTAATTTCATCTCAAACTGCTAATAATGTTTAACTTTTTTTTACATTATCTTATGTTTATTTATATTTATTAAATTATTTTTTTGCCCTAAAAGAATCATAAAAAATATAGACAAATTAGAAAAATATCGGTAATTTAGAGTGCCTCTACTTAACAAAGGAAGACTTCCGTTGAAAGTTAGTCTTATTTTATTATTTATATCTTTTTGCCCAAAAAGGGTAAAAGTATAATTCAATAAACTATAAATATAAGATAGTGGAAAAGTTAAGTAAAGATATTTTAAAAAGTTTATATGAGAAACGTGGTTAATATTAAAGTTTAAGAGTTATTTTGAAAAAAATTAATAGTTTAAAATATTCAAATAGAAAAAAATCCTAAATTGGCTGTGCCAAACCACTAAAATATTTAACTATTATAATAACTTTTCTTCATATTAATACCTTTACCGATCTCATTTATCCAAACATGCTCATTTATTAAAAAATAACCTTTAAAACTTAAAATATTTATCATCAATTGTGCCATCTATTTTTCGTTAAGCCAAATATCCCAACCGACAACTCGGACTGATTTGAGCGACGAAAACTACTCGCTACCGATCTAAAGTTAATAATAATAATAATAATAATAATAATAATAATAATAATAATAATAATAATAATAATAATAATAATAATAATAATAATAATAATAATAATAATAATAATAATAATAATAACTTGGTCAACGGATCTCGAGTTCGGAATCCAACTTTGTCTGCCACCTCCATCACGTCGGTCGGTTCAAACAACCTCCTCCTACAAGTCTTATTATTCGATTCTTGTTAGATGAAAGTAGAATTAGAACTCATCACATCAGTTTCAAAACTTGTGCACAAATTTAATATCTCAATTCTCTAATTGTATCAATCAATTTTTTTAAAATTCACTATTATTTCAGCTACTAAAGAAATTTAAATTTGAAGAAAGAAGTTCCGATTTGAATCCTCCAATGAGTTATTATTAATAGTGTCGAATTACTTATCCCCCAATCTATTAGAGAATTATCTCTTCAGAAATTATGAAATATATTTTATTAAAAATATTCTTGTTATTACTTCGATTCATATTTCTCAAAAAATGAACCTCGCTCTAATAATTTCGAATAAATTAAATACATGTACTAAGATAATACTTAATAATCTTATTGAAGATTTCTTATTTCACAACAACAGAAACATTTTTTTATTCATTCCTACACTAGGGAATTTAATTAATACCTTAATATGATATATTATTAAATAGATCATTTAAAACTGTGTAACTTTTATGTACTAAAAGATGTTTGACCGGTAGATAGGATAAAATAGAATAAGACGTAATTATTCATCTTTGGGTTATCTTTCAAAACTTTACTGTTAATGAAGCTAACTTTCTTTATATCTGTTATTTAAGTGGATTATGATGGAATAAATTTTTTATTTATTCTTTAATCATCAAATAGAGCCTAAAAGAGCGTATCCACCTTTAAATTAACTACTTATAAGCCTAATCAAGTATCTCTCACAGTTATTAAACATTAATATTATATATTATCGAAGTTTATGTAAAACATTACATCATTCAAACAGTGCAACTTTTATGTACTAAAACAACATATCCACCCCTAAATATACAAATATATAAAGATTAAGTAGATCAAATTTTGTTCTATTTTTTTTAGTTGTCTCATACTAATTTATATTTTTTTCGTTTCGAATATTTGTCTATAATAAATTAGATTTAAAAAAAATAAAATTCGAATTCAATTCCAACTCATTGGCCTTCCACTCATTTTAGTATAATGGTTGGTGGCGGTGGCTCATACATCGCATAAACAGATCACTCGATTTCCAATGCATTTGGCCCCCTCATAGTAGGTTATGTTAATGGATCACTCAACACTTGGAATAGGATTAGAAGGAGAAATAACGAGGATCTCTCTCTCTTTTCTATTTCTACACATGAAGCCGATAATACTCTCTCTCTCTCTCTCTCTCTCTCTCTCTCTCTCTCTCTCTCTCTCTCTCTCCTATATATATAATATGAGGAGGCCGACAATACATCCACCACCTTATCGCATATATGTATATTCCTCTCTCCTACCTGGACGTTTCAACTAACCCTCAGGGGGTTGATGCATCAGTTGCAACTAATAGCCAAAATAGCAATGTTAAAGTTTTATGTTTTCTTGTTTATATACGTGATTGGTGGCTTTATTCATCATGTATTGTGGCTGCATTTTGGTCTCTTTTGTAAAATCCAAATTAAATAGGAATAATGAACTAATGCACTGGATAAAAATCATGGCCGTCCCAAAGAGCTTTGAATAATAAAACATTTTAGCATAAATAAAAAAGTAATATATTGTTTGAAATTTATTTTCTAGAACTATTAATTCAACATGTGATATTGAATATGCATATTTTCATAAATAAATAATCAGTTTGATGTATAGTAGTTCAACGAGAAAGAGTGATCAAAATTAATTGGAATATTACTTATTGTTGAAAAAACTGAATCAAATGTAAATTATATATATATATATATATATATATATATATATATTATTGCTATTAATTAAGATTCAGATACACTATTAATAAGATTAATTAAAAATAAAAGTAACGGCCGTTAGCTGATTCTTAATGGCTTAATATTATTAGCATTAATAAAAGAAAGAAAGAAATAATATACTCTAATTATTAGAATAAAAGAGCATTAAGTAATTATTTGAATTGCTCGACCTTGAGCCAATTGAATAAAATAGAAAACAGTATAAATATAATATATTTGAAGTTATATAAGAAGCAAGACATTCGTTTCAAATGTCTATTTTTCGTATTGATATGTGATTTTTCCCAATGTTTATCTACAAGGGCGGATTTAGACCTCATAGTTGATGGAATAGAATCGAGCATTCAAATGCATGTTTATGACCTTTTTTTTCTCATTCTTCCATCCACAATAAAAAAACTTGATTAAAAATATATGTTAGTTTAGTAAAAAAAGAAATTTTCGTGGAGCAACTTGAAGTCAAATTAGAATCACAAGAGAGCGACAGGGAGAGTCCAAGTGGTAGAAATGACCCATGAACCAATAAAGAATGCGACGTCCATGTATATATGGTGGGATGTGATGTGAAAATAAACTTCCAAAAGCTACTACCTCTTATTAATGTCTATCTTGTGTGGATGGAGGGATTAGCCCTCTAATCATGGGACCATGCACACCATCCAAGCGTTCATGAAAGCTTTTTGGAAGGTACATAGATGGAAGCTGTGATGTCCCTAACTTCTCTTTGGATACTTTCTAAGATCCTGCAACTTGACCTCCATATATGTCCTCTTCATGATTTTGTTACACACACACAAAAAAATCTTAACTTATATTAGCAAGAAAAAGAGATAATAATAATAATAATAATAATAATAATAATAATAATAATAATAATAATAATAATAATAATAATAATAATAATAATAANAACTTATATTAGCAAGAAAAAGAGATAATAATAATAATAATAATAATAATAATAATAATAATAATAATAATAATAATAATAATAATAATAATAATAATAATAAAAAGAGCAACTAGGAAGAACAGTTTGGATCAAGCGAAAGTTGGCAGAGAATAGCAATCACTAATGTTATTAATTATTGATCCAAATTATTGATGAAGTGGTTGGCTAACTTAGTTGGTGCAATTGAATCAAGAATTTATAAACAATATTACAAGATGGGTATTGTGATTTTTCTTTAAATTTCCCGCCATCAGAAAAAAAATAAAATCTTCATCCTTGGCTTAATAAAACTCCTGTCTGGTATTGGTTATAAAGAAACTTAATTTTAAAGTGTTGGAATTTTTTTAGCTCTTTTGAGGCTTATCGTAACGTCTCGAAAAATATATCTCCTCACCTAACAAAATATATTTTTAAAGACGTTATAAATTTACATTTTTTTTCTTGACAATAATATAAATAAATCATTATGAAGTCAATATTTAACTATAACAAAAATTTATGCTATGTACAAATTATCTCAAACATCATCACCATTTATTTTACTTGCAGTAAACAAAATAATGATTAGATGATGATACTTATAGATGATTGTGACATGATAGTTTGTACATGAATAATTTAGATTGAAATCAAATTTATTTTTATTTAATTATATCTTCTTTTATGGATAATATAAAAAACATTTTATTTAGATTGAATATTTTATTTTAAAATATTGATTTTTTTATTTTTTTGTTATGATAAAAAATTAAATAAAAAAGTAAGTTGATAATATTTTTTATATATTTTGTCAAGTGATGAGTGAAGAACGAGAGGGAGAGAAAGATTGAGTTCCGTTAGTCGGATGTGGGCTCCTAGCTTGTGTCCATGACCTTATATGACCGCTTGCCTGCTGCACTCCGCTCCCGTCACCTGCGGCCGTTACGCGCGTCGATGGCGCGTGCGTCGTGATTGCAAGTACGCTCCTTTTCTAATGTGGAGTGCCGACGGTTCAAAGACGCACGCTCGTGTGTGTCTATTTGCCTTGCATCGTCACTGACAGCTCGACATGGTTGGAGCGCGATCGTCGGCATCGTCATCTCCATCACGGCGTATCTGCGTACACCGATCCGCTCATCCATCACGGCCATGATCACATGGATCACGATTGGTCACACTTACAATAATGAGATGTGATTAATTATAAGGATGTTATAGTTGTGCTCTTAATTATTAGGCAAATCAAGAGAACTCCCATCGCTAGATCAATTTTTGACGAGCAAGCAGCTCATCTCCTTATGTTGTGTTTCAGGACTTTTATATCAACAAAAACATATTTTTCTTTATAAAAAAATGTGATTTCAATCAAGAATTATGATGTAAAAGAGGTAGCCTGTTTGAATTAATTCGACAAATATATTACAATCATTTTTTAGTCATATTAATCAAAATGCTACTAACATTCCTATAGGTAAAAATATTTATTACACTTTAGTCATAGTTTTTTAATTAGTGATTAAAATTGTGATTGCGATTTAAAAATATTTAAATTTTAAAAAAATCTGAAGTTCGTGTAAAAGTTGTCGCATCTATGTTTCCACATCCAATATATTAAACTTAATGTTACTACTAAAAAGAGTTAACTATTTACAGAAGAATTAAAAATGTCAAGAGGATATTTTTTTTTAAAAAAAAGTGAGTGTTGGTGCATATAACTGTACTTGTGCATGTGTGTCTGCATCGGCCGACATCAAGTGCGTGGGGCCAAGCACTTTTGGCTTTTCATTTCAATGTGGCGACTCAGAGCTTCACCAGCTGTTGGAGATCTTTTGTCAGCTCCTGCCAGTGCCAGGGCTTAGGGCTACCCCCACTTGGAACCCCAAACCTTGCACCTACCTAAAACATACTTACCGGGGGAAAATGTAAAAGAGAAAAAAACACCATTTTAATATTAAGGGATGGTTTAATTTAACATAATTATAAATTATAAAAAAATTATTATGATTTTTATTTATAATTAGTTATTTTTTTATTTGGATGTAATTTTAAAAAATAAATTACGTTATCTAGTTAAAAGTAAAATTTGATATAAGTATTTAATTAAAATAAAAGATTATTATACATTAATAAATAAATAATTAAGTAATATATAAGTGACATTTAAAATTATTATTTTATTATTTATTTTTTATGTAAGTGCGCTTGTAATTTTATTTTAACATAATTTCTTATTCAGCAAGTGCAATCACTTGCTATAATAAACTTTACATCAAATCAAATATGAGTTCGTATTTGTAGTAATATAAATGTTGATTACAATAAAATATATTAAATTTCAAACACACCCTAAGCTCTCTACAACACAGTTCCTTCGAAAGATAAACAAAATAAAAGTAAATTTAAATTTAAATTGAAAAAACATGTCCAGGTCAAATTTAAATTATAATATTTTTTTAATTGAAGAGCGAAATTTAAAGAGAGGGGAGAAAAATAAAGTAAATGTATTATCTATAGATCATAATTCAAAATATATCATTAAATTATATCCCAACATTTTATTGGATAATGAATATTTTTCACTTTGGTTATTTAGTTTGTATAATCCAAAAATGATGCATGCCCTTAATTATTAGCGTATAACTAATATATAATCTTATTTTTCTGGCTCAACTTGTCCTTAGAGTTCAAATTTCGAATAGTTCAATCTTCTCTATTCTTAATTTAATTCTCTTTTAGTTTTTATTATTTTAGATTTTATCTGTCAACAAATTATCTTTATAACACATGACCCGTTGGAGTTAATATGTACACATATATCTTGCTATAAATGCATATATATATATATAT
>LTAE01000018.1:145704-157040 GCA_001647135.1 Pontederia paniculata
TATATATATATATATATATATATATATGTGTGTGTATGTATGTATGTATGTATGTATGAGTGTGTGGCGTTATAACACTTCTCATCACAATATTATATAGGCTCGTTAATGCGGACTTGTGATGATATGCTCACACTAAGGTATCGATCGAAACACATGTTATTAAGGAGAACTCGGCAAAGGTTGTTCGTCACTTTGGTCACACATGGGATGGGATGGATGTTTCTAAAAAAGAAATGGAGCGTTAGGCGAAATAATCTTAGTATGGAGGAGACATGAGTATCAGGTGATACTTGTCTTCTTCACTTCTAAACTGCTACATGCTATAGTGACCATTGATGATTTCTTTTTACTTTTAACATGTGTCTATGCTAGCAATATTCCTAATGTTAGAGCGGATTCATAGAAAGAACTCTCTCTCTATTTCTCTCTCTCGCTTACAAGTGGAGGATGTATCGTGGGCTATGGTAGGAGATTTTAACTCATCATCTACCTAGAGGACAAGAAAGGGGGTAAGTCTTTCAATATTACCAAATTCATCCAACTACTTAGAGAATTCATCTCTCACTAGTAACATCCAACGATTTGGATGTTAGTATTCTTGGTGAAATAACAGACATGACTTAGGAAGAATTTGGTGTAAGCTAGACAAAATATTCTTAAACTCAAGCTGATTCTTAAGTTTTCCATCACTCACTCTAAAATCTATGAATAAAACCTCTTCAGATCATGCTTCTTTATTGTTTAACATGAATTCTATTCTTAGTAGGTCAAAATCCTTTAAGTATGAAGCATTCTAGTTTGAGTATGCTGAGGCAAGAGAAATTGCACAAAGGGTATAAACCAATAGAGGATCACACATTTCTCTACAACAATCATTAAAAAATTGTTAGGAATCAAACACTAGACTGGAACAAACATAGGTTAGGTCCTTTGAAAGGAAAAACTACTTCAGTTAAAGAAGAGATCTCTAGTTTAGAACATAAATATGAAACTCACAGCCTAAATGATAGTGCCACCAGTAAACTCAGAGCTTTGTATCATCAACATGCAACATTGTTGAGGTAAATTAGCCTAAAATGATTCTCTAAATAAAGAATAAAATAGCTTACACAAGAGGATAAAAATACTAAATTCTTCTATTTAAGCACAATGATTAGAAGGACAAAAAAACACAATTGAATCTCTTACCCGCTCAAGTGGGACTACCATCACCTCTGAAAAAGATATCTTTCAAGAATTCGTCAACCATTACATTGCCCTTTGGGGATGCCCTTCACAACTTCCAATAAACATCAATAGCTGGCCTACCTAGCCCTTTATCCTTCAACATTCTAATGACACACTAGCCTCACCATAACACCAAAAGAGATTAAAGTTGTTTTTTGGAACCTAACACTAGGGAATGCATCTGGTCTAGATGGGTTTACACTGGAATCCTATAAGAAATATTGAGACATTATAGGAACATTTATCATATTTGAGATTGAAAAATTCTTTTCCTCAAGGAGCATGCTTGGAGAGTGGATCGAGACTTCCCTTATATTTATCCCTAAAACTAAGAGTCCATCCTCTATAACTAACTATAGACACATCTCCTTATGAATATAATATATAGGGTTGTGGCCAAAATCTTAGCTACTCGTATAATTAAAACCAATATTATCCACTCTTATAGATCTAGCTCAGTTAGCCTTTGTGACTAATAAGTTCATACATGATAATATCTTTATCTTTCAAGAACTTGCCGACTTAATAACTAAGGGTGCCAGAAAAGGGATGTTGATCAAAGCTGATATGGCAAAGACCTTTGACAAAGTTGCATGGGATGCAATTCATGAAGCACTAACATTATGAACTTTTCCCCGAGATTTGTTGATTGGATCATGGCATTGTACAGTCTCCTAAATATTCATGTGTGATAAATGGTCTGTCCTCCTCTTCTTTCAATAGCCATAGAGGTATTAGGCAAGGAGACCTCATGTCTCCATATTTATTCATTATCTTCACTCGGGTGCTTTCAAACTTAATGAATCAAACTGTCATATCAAATTCCTTAATCCCATACTCCTTTGGATCCCTATCCATCAGTCACCTACTCTATGCAGATGGCCTACTGATCAGTGTTGCTTAGGGAAATAAAAAAGATAATGGTAATATACCGTATCTTAGAAAATCAAGAAATTAATTTATGGAAATATGAGATTTACCTTCCTCTTAAACTGAATTCTAGAAGAAAGTAAAAAAATCACAATACGATGGGTATCAACTTAGGGGCATTTCCATTCCATTATTTTGGCACACTAATCTCATATAAATATATCCTTATCTCTAATCAACAAGCCTTGGTGGATAAGGTAATAACCCGTCTGTTAGGATGGAAGATGAAGACACTGAATATGGCAAGTAAAATAGTTCTAATCAAATCGTATTAAATTCTCTTCCTAACTATTCTCTTAGAGCATCCTACATTTCAGGTGGCATTCTAGACTCACTTGAAAAGATATCTCGGGGTTTCTTATGGTCTAAACAAGATGATAAAAAAAAGTTTGCACCTTTTCAGCTGGGATATTGTGCAAATGCCCAAATATTACGGTGGCTTGAGCATCCAAAACACCATTGATCATAACGACATTGCTAGCAAAATAAGTACTTATAATACTTAATAATGAAGACACTCCTTGGGTTAATTTAATTTTAAATAAATATGGTAAGCCTCATCATTGGAAATAATCAAACTCTGGTAGAAGCACAACTTGGTCTTGGCGTATGATTCAGAATGCTCAAACGACTATAATGCATGGTATTAAAAGGTATATTGAAAGTGGGTTAACTACCAATATGGTAAGTGACTCATAGGTCTTCTGCACTCCCTTTATGTTTAAGCCCACATTCCTAAATATTGATGCCCCTCTTGAATTTATGAATGTTAGTGTTCTCATTACTAACCAATAGTGTAACTTATCCTTGTTTAACCAATGCTTTGGTCATTTTTTAGTTTCTGCAATTGTGTCCATTTATATTCTTTCTCAGACCAAGGATGATACGTGGGTATGGGTGAAGATACTTATGGGCAGGTAACAACACGCTCCGTTTGCTATTCACTTAGCCGCCAACCTAGCCATTATTGGCTTGACTAGAAAGCAATAATGTTGATAGTTGTTCCTTCAAAAATCTACTTCTTTCTTTGGAAACTTTTGCACTATCGGCTCCCCACGAAGGACTATCTTGTGAGGATAGATTCAAGTGTAAGCCTTGAGTGTCCATTGTGTGAAGTTGAACTAGAAATTATATTCCATTTATTCTTTTCCTGCAAAATTTCAAATGAACTATGGCTCTATTTTGAATCTCAAACAACCTATAAGTTTGAGCATAGAAACTTGTGTGTCCATTGTGTGAAGTTGAACTAGAAACTATATTCCATTTATTCTTTTCCTGCAGAGATGCAAATTGACTATGGTCCTATTTTGAATCTCAAACAACCGATAAGTTTGATCACAGAGAGTCAGAGACTCATGGGGGTAGGAGACTGTATTAAAGAGGGTAGCACATTATCTACAACTTCACGACATAAGCTTCGGTCCCTTTTTGCTTACACCCTATGGGGTTTGTGGAATATGAGGAACGATGCAGTGTTTAGTTCCAATAGGGCAACCATCTTGGCTGTATGGGTTAAGGATCTCGCAAAGTATACGACCAACCACATTTCTGAGGCACAAAGCCCTCAAGATCCGATATTGGATCTGATGGAGCCCCCTTTCGCTCTCAGAGTTAAAATAAACTCAAACAGCTCTTTCGCGAGGGCATGAGAGTCTGGGAGGAGGATTTATTATTTGAACTAACTTCAGTACATGTCTTTCTACAGGGGCACTTCGCCATGGTGCACACATAGTGCTAGAAGCAGAGGCATGGGGAGCGCTCGAGGGCATCAAGTGGTGTATCGCAAAAGGCTATCACAACGTAGAGCTAGAATTAGACTCTACAAACTTGGTGAAGTTTATAAATGAAAGAGGGAAGATCCCATGGCGACTATGGAGCATCATTAGTGAAATTCATCACCATTCTATTTTTTTTTACATTTTCATGTAAGCACTGCTATCGCCAAGCGAATCGTGAGCGGACTATCTTGCGAACATGGGCGGGACTCACACGGGAATAATTTTTGGGAGGTTGGTCCCCCTTCAGGCCTCCAAGATATTTTGTATTCGGATTCATGTGGACTTTTGATTAATACATAATTCTTTTTTCTTAAAAAAAACTTGCATTATATGTGAGTGTTGAAAGATTGTGATGTAAATTTCAGTATTGCACAAAGATTTTATTCCTTAAAAAGGTACTACTTACTTAATTAGATAATATCGTATTACTTATATTATCCATCGTAAAATATTAAAGCTACGGGTAAATATAAGATCTTCTATCCCTTAAAAAGGTTGTTATAAACTATTAGATCTATCATATATATATTATTCTACAATTGATAAAATAAGATAAGTAGTACGGTGTTATCTAACACCTCTATTATATAAGTTCTTGTAAATAAAAATTTGAAAAATACTGTGTTAAGAAAGTTATACTTGAACTCGTTGACTTTTCAAACATTACGAATCACAAGAAAAGAAATATTAAAAGTATCTATCCTACACATTAAAATTTATAATTACATTCGATATGCGTTTTGAATTTGGATCATTTCCTAATAGTTAATTATAGATGTCTGAACTTTGTCTTTTACTTTTTCTCTGATTAATTCTATTTGAGTCGTCACATTTTTCAATGGATCGATGCCTTTCTTAAAAAAGAAAAAGATTGATTGAGTTAAAAAGCTAACATGACTTCAATCGATCTTTTGTTTTGTTCATGTGGTGAGTTAAATCCCAGAAAAAAAGAGAATATTTTACGTGTGCACAAAGAGCAATAAAATATAAGATGATGATTTCAGGATCAAAATTCACATGAGATTAAAACCTTTTGGCATTAGAAAGTTCAAACCTTTTGCATTATGATATGATATGATAATACAGATACGACCATTTTGAGTGACACGTCTCTCCTTTGCTGCTCCTTGAAGCCATATTGCCTTTTGCAGGATTCAGCTAATGATGAACATGTATGCATATAAATTTAAGGATGTCAAGTTGCTACCTCATACAGAGGAAACAAAAAGGGACGAAAAGATTCTCACGATCTAACATAATTGAGAGACAAAATATATATGTAACATGTTCTTAATATAATATGTTCTGAATTTAAGGGATGAAAAGCCATATTTAAATTATTCTCACGATCACTACTTGTTCTGAATTTTATTTTTGAATGAACTTCTAATACTTCCTTACCGGTTATTTATTTTTATAATTCGTGCATGATTAAAATAAATAATATGTTGAATAGTAAAACATTTGAGTCATAGGGACTCGTAAAATTCAAATTTTTATAATGTGATACATGTACTATAAAAAGTATGTTAAATTTTCTTTTCAGTAAATATATAACTAAGATATTTCAATTTATTAATTTCATAAATATTTGCATTTATTGATATTTAAAAGGTAAAAAGTTTTTGTTTGCACATAGTAGGATAAAGTTGAGGAAAGGCACCACCTTTTTTTTCTTTTATTATCAGTTTCACTTACCAATATCTGACCGAGTGGCTTGTCATTGTTAATTAAACTTAAAGCCTAATAATGTTTCTTCCTCCACTCGAACCCCTCATAACCTCTCTTTCCTTTCTTTTTATATAATCTCTCTCTCTCTCTCTCTCTCTCTCTCTCTCTCTCTCTCATCATAAATGTTTCATGTCGCAATGCTATTTTCTTTTGTATTTTCCCTTATTCTGAAATTTTTAATTTCTCTTCCACAGATTTCCAAGTTGGCATGTTGGAATCCCACATCTACCCCGTCTTCTTCACCTTCCATTTCTCTCCAGCTCTCCGGATCCTTATGTACTATATTACTTTTGGCATGTAAGGAAAATATGAGAAACCCCCCAAAAACCATTCGAATAAATCAATGTAAAAATAAAAATAAAAATAAAAATTCGGTTTCATTAAATTAGTTTTTTATAAAAGAAATTGTCCCGATCAAAATTAAAGCCCATCGGAATCTGATTCGTTTTTTTCACTCATTAATTTATAATTTTCTTATTACTATATGAATTATCTATTTCTATTAATATAATATTTTTATATAACTTAGTATTTTGGTTAAAACTGAAAGGTTGAATTCTAAATTTTAGCTGTTAGATCATCATGTTTGAATTGAAATATTATTTATTTTTTAAAAAAATAGTATCGTTACAAAGTATGAATCTAAAAAAAATTATCCGAGAAATCAGAGGGCCATTTTTCATTAATAATTTTAGAGTTTCTAGCTACGAAAAAAATCATCCAATATCTTTAGTGATTTTCGAATTACTTTCAAGTTCCACCCAAAATATTATTACTCCTAATTGTTTTCTTTTTATGAAAAATTTTATAATATTCAATAGGCTAACTATTATGACTAATAGTGTGAAAATCTGTACTCTTTAAAACCTTTCTCATGTTTTCTTATTTCAGACTTTAACATCACTGCTCGATCTATTTTTTCCAATTATAAATGGATACCCGTAATCTAGTAAGAAGTTAAATAAAGAAATACATTTAATTTTTTTCTCTAATAATAAATTCATTTCTACTAATGAAAACATTAACTTGATTCCTATGTTTGCTTCTCTCTCTCTCTCTCCTCTCTCTCTCTCTCTCTCTCTCTCTCTCTCTCTCTCATTCATTTAGTACTCATAAATTTCCAATTTCAGTTAAAAGGGTCTCCTTGCGGAGCTTCCTCTGTCTTCTCTTGTCACCCTTCTGTTCCTGTCTGCGCACAGGATTTTGTATCAGCTTGCGCTATCAGAGCGTTCGTTTTCTTTGCCCCTCTTCTCCGCCATAAACATTTGCTCCTTTCGTCAACCATTAGCATCGATTTCCTTACCTTTATCTCATTTGCAGCTATTTTCTTGTTAAAAAGACGTTAGCTTTATGGAGAAAGACGATATTTTTTACCGCGCTTGTGGCCTCTGCGAGTAAGATCTAGAGCGGTCGATCGAGTGGGAGAGGTGAGGGAGGGCTGGGAGCGATCAAAGATTTGATCTTTGCTTCAAATATCGCTGTTTTCCGGTGCCATGAGGCCGGAGACGAGGCTCGATTCGGCGGTGTTCCAGCTCACGCCTACTCGCACCAGGTACAATTGCACAAACTTTGATTTATATCAATGTGAATCTTTTCAACTTATTGTTTCCTAATATTTCAGAGGTTTTTTTTATCATTAATCCGATATTTTGAAGTTTAGTATCGTATGGGATTGAAAAGGTTAGATCTTTAGAAGGCTTTCTGATGATTTGGATGAGTACAGTAGGAGACTGATTGGAGGGTGAATGGTTGATCTAATCTGCTGAAGGATTTGACGGACTTTGGAGTTTGTTGGACTTGTTTCTTCTTTTTTACTGTCAGTGAACTTGGCGTTTGATAATATGAATGTTCAGGGTTCATGCTTTATCGGTAGCGGAGTTGGTCGAATCTGATATCTGAGTATTTTGTTGAGTAATAAAATCGGTTTGAACCCATCACAACAAAGATTTATCATGGCCGTCGTGTCTGATAATTCTACCTTTCAGTGTGCGAATAGTATTAAGATTTGCAGTTTTGATGAACGCATTATATCTTACATTTCTTATTTGCATTATTTATCTTGTTCTGGCTCAATATTCCCTTGGATAGTGTATCGCTGTAATTGAATTATCTGACATGTTTATTTGGAAAGATATCGGTAGGAGCTTTTTTTTGGGATCTTGCCATAGATCTACATATTTTACATCAATAGCATACTGTTGTATAATGTCCAAAAGAAAGAAAGGCACTTTGCCTTGTGCCGCTGTTATGAACAATGTTTTTTGTTAGCTTTCTGTGTATTGATGCTTGATGTTTGTTGATTGTAGCTCACCTTGTGCTTCATTTCTATAGGTGTGATTTGGTCATCATAGCAAATGGCAAACAAGAAAAGATTGCATCTGGGTTGTTAAACCCTTTCCTTGCTCATTTGAAGACTGCTCGGGATCAGATAGATAAGGGTGGATATTCTATTCCTCTGGAACCAGATCCTGAAAGTGGCGCGGGATGGTTCACCAAGGGCACTGTCGAGAGGTAGTCAGATATCTTTCTTTTGGTTTAAGATTGCATTGCATTGACAAATCATTTCAATTTCGTTTTGAAGAAAATGATCAAACTCAATAGTGGTGAATAATATTACATCTTCTTTGTGGTTTAGGTTTGTTCGTTTTGTGAGCACACCTGAAGTTCTAGAGCGTGTGACAACCATAGAATCGGAGATCTTGCAGATTGAGAATTCAATTGCAATTCAGAGCAATGATAGTCTTGGTTTTAGTGCAGTATGTACTCAACCTAATCTCAGAATGGCATTCTTGTAAACTAAGAAGCATCTCTTTTCTAACATTATTTTTGCAGGTAGAAGATCACCAAGCAAAGGTGGCAGAAGGCAATGATGGTACATATACTTCCTCTTTTATTTTATAGTGTTTCAGAAATGTTGCAAAAGCTTTCTGAAGAAAAAACGTGTTGAAAATGAATTTGGAGGAATTATAAATGGTCTCTCTATTCTGCATCACATGATTTATTTTAGAATGAATGTCTTTCTTGGTATGATAGTATGTTTCCAGCTTCATGTGGACAATAGCATTTTCTTATTGCTATTATATACAATAATAAGCAAAGACCTTCTGGTTGGTTATTAGTATGGAGGCTGATTACAGAAGCCATTTCCTCATTGAAGAATTTCCTGCTACTTTATTCTTTACATTTGTGACCTTAAAAAAACTACTGTCCTGTAGATTTTGTATGCAAAGTATGCCTTATTGGATTTTCTCATTAAGTTTGGATTTCCAGATATATCAATTCTTCCTGGTGTAGCTTGCAGATTGATTGAATTTCTGATAGCTAAGCCACAAAGTTAACTGTGTTTCTGATTGCATCATGATCAATTTAGTTTAACTTAACTCCTAAAAGAATTGCCCTTCAAAAAAAGAACTCCTAAAAGAATTGAGATGTCTTACATTTGACTTTCTTTTTGTTGATGTTCCTTGATTTTGGACAGGTAGCAAGGCTACAGGTGAAGCTGAGTCCGAAAAAGCTATAGTTATCTATAAGGTACTCATGGTGTATCGTATATGTCAATTTTTTTATCGTTGTACTTTTTCAAATTTCTTATATGCTATTCTTGGGATTTATGGCAGCCCGATTCACAGCCGCAGCTACCAGATTCGAATGGATCCTCCACATCAGAGGAGAACTCAAAGTACTAATTAGTTCACTTCATGCTCAAAATTGTTATTATTTGTTTACTTCTCCACGTATAAGAGTAGCCATATAATCTCCAAATAAATGCAAAGAGAATTATTGTCTTCCTTTTTTTCTCCAAACTGCTGACGTTTACTAATACCAAGCAAGTCTTAGTAAAACCAAGTTCTTTGGTCATGAATCATATATGCTTACGTTCAATTTCAATAAAAGGTATAACTTGGCTTATAGGATGGGGTCCGCTATTTCTGTCTATCTAGCATGTGTTTACTATCCCATTATTTTGTATGGCTTATTTTTACAATATACTTGCATTGGAATTATCTGTTCTTTCTTGATAGCACGACCACACATAATTTGATGGTTTTCTCTTTCAGAAATCATAGTAGGACAATTTTACTCTAAAAAATGTTTGAGGAAATTATTAATTTTGTTCTTATCCTTGGCGCAGAATTAAACTTCTCAAGGTTCTTGAAACTCGCAAAATAGTGTTGCAGAAAGAACAGGGCATGGCCTTTGCACGTGCTGTAGCTGCTGGTTTTGACATGGATAACATGGTTGATTTGATATCATTTGCTCAAAGTTTTGGTGCTTCACGCCTTAGGTAAGTTGTGCTCCAAAGGAGTAGAAAGCACGGATAGTTTTTTTTATTATGACTGGAATGCTTGTATGGAAGATCATGTGAAATGCATATAAATATGATTATGTAGTCATAACCATCTAATGAAAATAGGAAGCAGGGTGCAGTGTTTTGACAAACATTAGGGTGCTTCAGTACAAACTTCTATGGATCGTTTTAGTCATATCCAAGAACTTGAAGATGTGAATACTGTACTTGTGAGTAGATCAGGAAAAAGAAAAGACAAAGGGAAGTTTAAGAAGCCTGAATGATGATCTCTGAATTATTTGCATTCCTTTTTCCCAGAGATGACTTTGGAGAAATGGTAACTTGCATTTATGTTGTTCCTAGCTATTCCTGAAAATAACACTAAGGAGGGTTGATTGAGAAAGTAGTTATTGTGACAGCAATTAAACAAAATGCTGTCACAAACCGCTGTTTCTTTTTTCCTGAAAATACTTAAAATTGAGTTACTCTGTGATTTTTTGTCTGAATGTCATTTAAGAAAAATCTTTCATGTTTTGGTCTATAGGTCCTAGTTATTTCATTTAATTCTCACATTAGACTATCTCTGCTTGATGATTAGGGTGTTGTTCATTGCATCAATTATGTTTCTCTCTATTTTCTTCAAACATAAACTGTTTGAGTGTGAGTGAATTATGTAAAATCATTATAGAACAGTGAGAGAGTGTGTGTGAGAATTGAGTGAAAACAACAACAAATTGGTATCAGAGCCCTGAGTATCTTAAGGGTTGTGGTGATGGATGTTGCAACACCAATTATTGGGCTGGTAAGCATTGCTCCACCAATTCTTGATGGAAGCAATTATCAAATCTGGCAAGTGAGGATGAAAGCATTCCTTGAAGGCGCTGATCTGTGGGAGGCAGTGGAAGATGATTATGAAGTACAACCACTGGGAGAAAATCCAACTATCCAGCAGATCAAAGTTCACAATGAGAGAACAACCAGAAAGGCGAAGGCAAGAGCAAGTCTTTATGCTGTTCTTACTCCTGTTATTTTTAATAGGATTATGCATCTGAATTCTGCAAAAGTTGTTTGGGATTTTCTGGAGAAAGCATACGAGGGAAATAAGAAGATCAACGGAATGAAAGCATTGAATCTTAAGAGGGAGTTAGAAAGAATGCAAATGAAGGAAACTGAATCAGTGTAGGATTTTGCTGATAAACTGCTAGTTTTAACCAATAAATTGGCAATGTTAAGTACTGATATTGGAGAAGAAAGACTTGTTGAGAAGCTTTTTGTTCTGTGCCAGAAAGATTTGAAGCAACTGTAGCATCTCTTGAGAACACAAGAGAAATTTCAGAAATGCAGTTTGCTGAAGTTGTGAGTGCTCTTCAAGCACAGGA